>JARHVA010000300.1:5860000-5900000 GCA_037957365.1 Torreya grandis | reverse complement strand
TAATAATAATAATAATAATAATAATAATAATAATAATATCTTGATTGTCTATTCTTATAATCATCTACATCACTTTTAATATGTACAACAATTAGTTTAGTTCATTGAAATTCAATAGATGGAGTTAAATTTAACTAACTGATATGCATTTTAGTTCTTTGAAAATGCATTAAGTGCTTGTAAATGTAGGCATGTTATTCTTTAGAATGATCAATAGTCATTGTGTACTCTTTTACTTATTTTAGAATGTCTTTCCATTTTTTTGTTTGTGTTGTGGGTCAACACCTTTAACATTCGTTATGTACAGTTTTAAAGTCTCTTTGGCTTATGTATATGATTTATTGAAAAAATTTCAAGGCCTTTTAAAAAAACTATTTTGTGCATATCTTAAAATAATTCCATCACATGATATGCCATATTTTTGGGGATTTTTTTTTCAAATAGTTGATGTGTTTTGTCCACGCTTCTACATTTCACACCTGCCAAATGCATTTTCTTAAAATTATATATTTGAAGTATTTTTTTCACATAGTTCTTGTGCCTTTTATGTACTTGTAGTGCTTATGGAGTTGTTTATAAGAGCATTTCTAACAAGAAAATTTGATATAAATTTGTTTACAAATATGTTTTGATGGGTGCTCATGTTTTTTTCTTAGACTTTGATTACACAACATGGAAAAAGGATCATGGAAACATTTGTAGAGTTTGGTTTTACAGTTTATAGTTATAATTGTCTAAAAGTTTCTAATGCATTTTTAAAAACCCAATTTTAACCATGTTTTACAATCATTTTATTCTATGAAACTGCATCTCCTTTAGGAAATTTTCCAAATAGAGCACTTTCCTTGTGTAAGCTTTTGCATTTTTTCTATACATATACAACACCTTAAAATGATCCATTTTAAATTATAGTTTGATGGATGTTCAAAGGACATTTCAAACCTCCCATTTTTCCATAGGATAGGAGGATGGTCATGAAGGTTATGAAGTCTCAATTATACATGCCAACTACATATTCTTTAAACTTTCAAAATCTTTTTGAACAAATCCATTTTGTGCATATGCTGCAATGATTTCATCTGATGAAACCATGTCTCTCAAAGGTTTTTTTTTTCAAAAATTTGCTTGAATTATATATGATTTAACACTTTACATACATTTATATTAGTACAATTGAAAAATAACATTAAAAAAAATCCCTCCCAATTATGTCTTGATGAGTGTTCATGCAATTTTTTAAAGTTTTTTTATTGTTTTCAGCACAAGATATGAATGTGTTGGGAAAGGTGGTGAAACAACCCCAATTTTTTTTGGAATTGTATATCAGAGTATTTTTTGGATGCATGTTAGACCCACTTACCTCACTTGTTAACACAAGTGATAAACATTCATCATAGTCACGTACATGCAAATGGAACTGAAGGAGGTGAACTGAGGTAGATATATCGATGTACGCATACATGGATAGGACTTGAGTACCATATATGGCACTCATACTTCCACATATGACCGTTTCTAGGTCCTTAACCCTAGGTAAATACCTCACTCTCTTTAATGGGTTTCAATCTTGCTCGAGAATGGTTAAGTTAAAGGATTAGTTTAAATTAAAATACATGTTACCAATCTTAGGGTTAAACATAACTCAAAAAAGTAAATACAATCAACAACTAGAAATCAATTAGACACATGTAGATTTCCAATCATTCACGAAGCATAATATATATTATTGCATAAAGAGGAAAAAATTATAACACAAGGTTCTATAGTGCTAACAACCAAGGTCATAAATGCCTTACAACTTGTAATGTCACTGTACTACATGTATAAATAATTTATACATCATTTTCTTACTGACATGGATGCCATTCCTAGAATAATGATTAATGATATAGTTATGATCAACATCATTATTCTATAATCAGTCAAGAAACAAAATCATATAACCATTTAGATTGCCATAGCCAATGTGATATTATGATCAAAAGAATCTAAGACATTTAATCAATTAAACCTTAATTATCTACTTATTTTAAGAGAAGTAAACTCATTTAATTACTCAATAGTGAAGCCAATTCAAATAACTAATTAAGAAAGAATTTATTTTTCTTTATATAATATTCCATTATCCTATTAGGAAATGCAAGCCTTATTAAATCATTACATTTAGAATAAATTCATAATTTAGATTAATTAGAAGAAGGGAACAAGTGATTTATACAACATAAATGCTTAAGCAATAAAATGCAACATCTTCAAGAAAATAGAATTCACTCAAGTTTTAAATTGAGTATAACCCAAATAAAATGTTCCACTTAAGAAAATCTTACAAATTTCTCTATTAGGCATCCAAGGCAGTGAGGTAGGTAAGTCCAGCTATTGAAAAGAAAAGTGAAACCATGTACAGTCCAATGTGAAAGAATCAACAAGAGCGCATATATATATATATATATATATATATATATCCTCAAATGGAGTATAAGTGTTACATAACTTTCTTATCTTTTTTCATTGATTCATAAGAATGACATTATCTTAATTTCCTTTAAGTTCTTTCACCTAAAAACATGAATATTCAATGTATAATTGTTATGCATGTGTATGATTAAATCAAGGGTTTTAGTCAATCCTTATTTCTTTTATTATGTAATGCAAGAGTGAAAGTATTTAAGTTTTAGATTACATATATGCAACATACATTTCCTAAGAAATAAAAGTAATAGTTTTCTAGATCATACATATGTAGAGTACATACCTAAGACACAACCATGTATGTCTAAAATGCATGTTTAGAAGCAAGGATTTTGATTTTTTTTATCATCCATGAACTAACTACTAGAAATTTATACATTATTAAAAATGACTAAGATCCCTATGCATCTATGTAAATGAATTTACCATATACATAAGGTGATAACCAAAGTTCACTATTAAACTTAGTTATGATAAATCAACAACATAACTTCAATATACTTGAATATATGATCTAATCAAGATTATTCTAATTCAAATAGATTTACATGATTAAGAATCTAGTATAAAAAACTAGGTAAGTCCTAAGATAACATTCATAGATTAATTCATTTTTATACAAGAATAAATATGAAAATGAATATGTATAAGGATTAATTGCATATAAGAATATATAATAAATCCATCTCAAATATAAATAACATTAGAATAACATGTTAAATCAATGCAATAGTTAAACTAATAACTAATAATTCAATGTACTTGAAGTATATCACCTTTAGCTAATATCTAAATTACCTTATACAATGTTCAACTTCCATTTTAGTTCAACAACCCATTCATAATACAAGTTAGTATCTAACATGATCAATAATATCAATGTTAACCAAGTATGATAAATAATTAAACACTATCTAACTCGATATCAATGTGAAAAAAATACACTAAGTGTTATAACTTAACCATTAACTTGTTATTGTCTTACATTACGTGTGTGTGAATTCATTGAAGCATATAGTTGAATAGGGATGAAATGATTAGGATAAACCCACTCAACTAGCCCTATGAGCCCAACCATTAGTGGCCCTTACCACCCCAATCATTAGAAGGATGGTGTTTGTGGTAATCGAGAACATGAAGTGAATTATGAGCAATCAAATTTCCAACCAAAAGGGATATTTTGAAATAAAAGAACATAATAAGATAACTATATCATTTTGAGGTGAGACAAGAATAATAAATTCATCTGTAGTATAGATCAAAAGTGGAGAAAATTAATTATAGTTATCAAATGATATATGATGGATTAAATTAATCCATTATATACCCTTTGAATTAACCTTCTTGGATCCCCATCCAAGTTATGATCAACCTTAACAATCCAAACCACCAATATATACCCATTTATTTATTTAGGTATAGTTTATAAATTATAATCAACACATCCAAATAAAGTAACCAAAGACATCCAAGGAAATAACTTAAATTATTTAATTAAAAACAATAATTCAAAATAGAACATAAGCTCAATATAAAACTAGTTATTAATACAAACAAACAATTTCTTTAGATTTCTTCAATGTCCCCTTAACTTTGACTGAATAGGATCATGCATATTCATGCCACTTAACAAATGAAAGTACAAAGTTGAATGAATAATAGACTAATTAATCATACCTTCAAAACTAACAAGCTCAAACTAGCACACATAATTAAGTTTATTTCCAAAACTTAATCGTCTTGTGCCATAGTTAATCACAACACAATCAAAGATATCAAAAAGACCTCATCAATACTATATTAAAAAAATCACAAGACCTAATCAGTCATAAAAATGGAACACATTTACCAACTCAAAATGTAATTTTATGTTATGTTGTATATTTATATACACACACATGTACTCATAACCAACACATACATATATATAATAGTTTTGGTGGAAAAGAATAACATAGTTGATTTGAATGAAACTGATATAACGATAAAACACAAATAATATAATCATAATCTAGTCGAGTAAAAATACCATGGCTAAAATGAAGCTTAATAACACATACATCCCACCTTTAACATGAGATAAATAATGCAATCACCAATATTAAACCTCAATCAAAATATAACTTAAGCTATGAAATTGAAACAATCATCAATTATAAAAAAGGCAATGAACATAAAGTGACTTAATTAATTTTAAAGTCATAACATTTACTTAGATAAAATAAATTATAACAAAGTCACCTCTAATTCTACCAACCATCCAAATATAAGGCATTCATCTAATAACCCATTCAACCTTGATAAAGCTTCAAGTTTAAATATATTTTTTAGTCAAAGACTCAACACAAAATGATTGTGAAAATGAAAACATAAGAGTTTGTATTAGGGCCATGACTTAGTAAACCACAATTGAAACATTTCATAGTGAGGATTAAAACATAACCCAAATCACTTCATTATTTGAATATTATGACACAAGTGATATAAAAAAATATGACATACCTTGAATGGGGTATAAAACACTTACACAACCAAGTCATACCACACTAGGAACATAGTCATCATTTTAAACAAAACATCATCACCATTTTAAATAAAATGTTTGCAAGAGAATATATGTATATGAACTTGTAAATAGATATATATGAGATATATTGTTGTTCTAGTGTGAACCCATTTGTTTTGATTTATGATTAGACTTTGTATGTAAATGTTTCATGGGTTACCTGTTATGTGTTAGTTCTTTGAACTCATAAAATTATGAAAATTCAAAGAACTAACACAATTGTTTTGATTTATGATTATTATGAACTCATAAAATTATGAAAATTCAAAGAAATAACACATAACGGGTAAGCCATGAAACATTTACATACAAAGTCTAATCATAAATCAAAACAAATGGGTTCAAACTAGAATAACCTTATATCTCATATATATCTATTTACAAGTTCATATACAAATGATATATGCTAATATATTGATTATGGGGTCTATGTATGCATCCAGAATTCTTAAGACTTCCAAATGCATAAGCAACATTTTAACATTATTTACCAATCAACATAGTCAAAAGAATAACTAGAAAACAAATATGGCTTACTTGATATCACAAAAAAACTCCAAGAAGCCAAGATAGATAAAAAAACCCTCTATAATATTTCCAAGCAACTATATTGTGTATCCATGACATTCATGGTTACCATTAAAACCATCTAATCTTTTAACTATTTTATCCTCTATTCTTCCATCTTATTAATTCCCTCTATTCACTGTCCCAACTCCCCATTCTATCTACTTTCCCATACTCATTAAATTTTGCGTTGAATGGGAGGAAAGAAAAATTTTCTCTATATCTCAAGGCAAATCCCTTGTCAGCTTCACCATTAATGGTATATCTATAAAAATTTATCATTAAACCAACCACCAACCAATAGGAAAGTAGATTAATAGTTGACCTGCATACTTAAAACAAAACCAAGTGGGTTAACAACAATGCCTCTATCATCTAAGTTATGAGCCATAATAAATGGTGATAATATAGAATAAAACATGTCATCGACCTAAGTTTATTAACCCAAATGTTTTTTAAAAATAAACTAATTAAATTGAGTTTAATACCAAGGCCTATGCCATGATATAAAATTTATTAAAATAACATGCCACCACCTTAGTGTAAGGTGTTCATTAGGTTGATGGATTAATCCAAGGCAGTTGGTTGTTAAGGGTTCTAAGGGGTGTCGAGGGTAGGTCCAGGTAACGTGTCTGCATTGGTAAATAGGGTCTATAAAGGGTTGTATAAATGAATAAAAGCCTATGCGGGAAGGATATAATAGATCTGAGTGCAATATAGAACAAAAACTATGATCTTAATAATTCATAACAGTAAGTAAAGGTGAATACATCATCAGATAAGGTACTAAAAAATAGACAAGGTAATGGACAACAACAATCAATAAGTATAAAGACCACAATTGATAATCATAATAACCAATTAAGATGTCTGAAGGATAGGAAATAATATCAAATAAGTATACTTGTTAGACATGTCTGACTTGCTCAAAATTCATTCAATTATGAGAGTACAACCTCCAACATCTACCTAGCTCATAGATAGAACCTACAACCACCAAAAAAGACATCAATCAAACCATATAAAAAATCAATGATTAAGTATAGATTAATAATATCATCAACTATAGTAATAAGTCCATGAAATCATTAAGTACATAATTAAACATGCATCCCAACACTATTGTAACTAGTACCACATATAATTCAACTAAAATAATAGTCAATAATTAGTTTAACCACATAATATCAATGTCATAACAACATAATAGATTATAAAAAGGTAGGATCATAACATCTTTCCCCTATTTAAAGGGATCCATCCCAATGACTTAGTCAAAAATCCATGCATAATGTTACTTAAAAAGATGAACATCTTCCCAAATAGTGCTTTTTTTGCTTAATGGGTCCCAATACACCAAACATTGTTGTATATATCTATTACATTGCTTAATGTTGTGATGGTCTAGGATTCTCACTAGTTCCAACTAGGTCTTTTCCACTTATGTGACATATAAATGAGTCTAATCCAAAACATGAGATAGGTTAGGTATATACTTTCTTAGCAAAGCAACTTGAAATATATTGTTAATCCTTGATAGAGAAGGAGGAAATTCTAACTGATAAGCAATAGGACTACTATTTTTGACAATGTTGAAAGACCCAATAAAATGTGGTATTAACTTAGAAGCCTTGCCAAAAAATATAAATTTTATGTGGTCTAACATGCATAAAAACTTCATCTCCCATGTTGAATTGATGTGATATTCTCTTTTGATCTACATAGCTCTTTTGCTTAATAGAATTTATTTTTAAATTCTACCTTATTAATTCCATCTACCTATCATATTCAATTAGAAAATCAAGTCCAAAAAATAGCTATATTTTCCAATATATCCCAACCAAGATGTGTTCTACACTTATGCCCATATAAATCTTCAAATGAATCCATTTTTATAGCAGGGTATGTGCACGGAGTTGGGGGACAATTCCATGGACATACCATATAACATGTACACATTATAACAATAATGTGTATGCATTATTAAAATGAATAAGAACATGTATGCATTCTTATATGTCTTAATAATGCATATGCTTTATTCAGACTATAAAAGAAAATAACCCTCATCCCAATCTATTGACATTTTCCTCATCCCTGTTCATGTTTTGGCTATAAGATCACATTTTGGCTACAAATTCATGTTTTGGCCTACAAGATTCATGTTTTAGCCTCCATTCACCAGATTGACGATGCTGCCATAAAAAAGAGGTATGTTTTTTATAGATTAAATCATTTTTTTTGTTTTTAAAAAATGTGAATTGTAAATTTGTTTTTTACTTTTATGAAACAGGTTGGCATGATCCACGTAACCCTCTACCTAATCCTTTACCTAACCTTTCACCCAACTACCGTAACCCTCCTAACCCTCCACCTAACCCTCCACCTAGATCTCCTATAGTTCCCCTAGATCCCCCAAGAAACTAGGAGGAATTAGTTGGTCACATAGTGGAGAACACAACTGAAATTGAACAAATAATTAGGAGAATGAGGGAGATAACTTCCACAAACACCCATCTCACCTATTTGGCCAATAACCTAGAGTTGGTATTAGGTCAAGTTGACTTGATAGCAAGTCAACATGATAGATGGAGATCATATAGGGATAGTTGTAGGGATTACTATGCTGAAAATTGATCAACATTTGAGGTGAAGAATAAAAATATAACAAAATATCAAATTTATGCCTTATTTATCAACTCGACCACCAATGCCCCATTTTCCATAATAACCAAATGTTTCCTAATCCACCAATGCCAAAATGACTTGATTAAGGCCAATTTTTAGGAGTGATGGTGGGTGGTGTTTGACTATCCCCCTTGTAATAACCATGAGGCCCCTTTGTACTTTTTGAGGAAACTCTATTGCAAGTTTGTCCTCAATCAAATTCCAAACTACTTTGACTATGGTGAGTTTCAAGGCCGAGGGAAAGGCTCTGCATAGGATCAACTAGGTACAAAATGTGTACCTAATTGACCTACAAGGATCCCTAACCAAAAGCCACTTCATCTAGAGATTCCATCTATTATGATAGAGGTTATGGAGATAGACACTTTGCATGTGCTTAGTGCACTTACTGATACACTAATTCATCATATGAGTAGACTTTCAAAAATAGATGCTCAAGATACTCCAACCAGTGGTCATACCTGACCCCACCAATGCAGATGTTTTGGTGATATATGTACTGGACCTTTAGATGATTATGGTTGCACCTCAGGGGGCTTTGACGATGTGGTCTTGACTAATGAGTTGTTGGTACACACATTTGGTTTAGATACGTTGGGAGTTTTTACACATGTGAAGGTATCTTTTGTATACATTTAATGTTAAATTTTTAAGTTATATTTAAAATTAAAAAAGGTAATAATTAATTTACATGTTTAAATTGAATAATATATATATATTTTTAATGTTCTAGGAGGAGACATTGCCTTTGACATCATAACTAGGTAGTGGGCCAACCCAAGCTACTACATCTATCCATATTAGTACAACACCATATACATTTACAGAGGTGAAATTTCAAGTGAATCTTATATAATATATATGTACATTCATACACCTTAATTACATCCTTGGTATATTTTGTGTAAGAATTTATACAAAATACCTAATATAATTTTGTTAGACTTGTTATTGTTTGATGTATTAAAATGGATTGGTGTAACTTATTAGAAACTCATCCCCAATCTCAACTATGTTTTCAATAACAAAAATAATGAGTTGAATATTTGTTTTCTATCCCATTATGTGTACCTTCCATAGTGGGTCAATCCTAATTAGTAGGATTGGATGTACACACATATATAGATTTCATTTGGTAAAAGTTATTTGGTACAATATATTTCTATAAATTTACCAATCGATCCTAGCATGTCTTCATAAATATGCACACTAATCCTTTATTTTAAATACTAACCTCATATCTAGGCACTTGATTCCTTGTTATCCTAATAACATTTAGCAGTTCATTCTCTATGATCAATATCCAAAATGGTCATAGCTAGCAATTCAGTTCCCATCTTGATTCCATCCGAGCATAATAATTTTGTCTCTATGAAGTTATAAATCTAGATGGCATAGCCACTTGATCCCATTGTACCTAGTCATTTCCATTAGTTTTTTGGGAGAGTGTCTATTAGATCTTATTGGTTTGTTGGGAGAGTGTCGACTATAAACTATAGCCTATATGTAAATGGCATAGGCCTTGCGACCATTTACAAATAGGGGACCTCAACCCCATAGAGATAGATGGGTTCAAGTGGTTTGTTACCACCACCTAATTATGGGTCCTAAAGTCCTACTATATCTAGTTGGGGTAGAGGCTCTATCTATATCCATTAATGCAGAGCTATATCAACTTCTATACCAAACTCTGCTTATATCCCTTCCTTTCAAGCTTCTCCTTCATCCATTCATAACTCATTACCTTAGTCCTTTGGGTAATCAAATAACAATGATAATATTAGATAAATCAATCCTTCTATCTTCTTATCACTATCTCTCTACATCCTTGGTCATGTCACTAACTCAAACTATCTATCTACTTACCCCTCACATACACCTTTCTAGCTTTACCTTCTACTAGCCCTATTTTTGAATCTCCTTTTTGGGAGAATTTAAAAGATCTTCACCATAAAATAATTACATATTTAAGGATCCATTTGGCACATACAACTCCCACATTAACCTTATGACACAACTCTCAAGTAAAATTGTACTTCTTTCTTTAGGCCTCTCACCAATTAACCCTCCATTTATGCAAACTTCCTTAGTATTAAAAATGTATGAAATTTATGTATAAATTATTGAAATTTATAGATACCCATTTGGATATTTTAGTTGAATCAATCATTTGTTGACCCCCTTATTTGTACAAATTCTCCTGTTTCTATATCATCTCTTCTCCCTTAACCCTTCTCTGGGCTTAACACTAGATCACAACATCATTTACATACTTTTCCATACATGAAAACATTAAAACCACATCCATTAGTGATAACACATAAAATAATGTAATATTACAAGTTTTTAGAAAATTTTAATTGTCAAATCTCATTTTATACACTAAACCCTAGATTCAAGGTTTGTAGGCCATTACCAAGGTCAAGAGCACACTAAAGGGGATAAATTTTTTCTTAGTGGGTTTCAAAACCCCCAAATTTTTTTATTGGGTTTATACTGACCCTATACAACTTTTTCATTTAGAAAACAAGTTTTGAAAGCCCAAAATCAATTGCAAACTCAAAACTCTCAGTTTACAACCCTACCTATGCACACAAGAAAATAGGGTATAGGGTTAATTTACATTTATTTCAACTCCCAATATATTCAAAACATAATATGGGATTCTATACACTTTCATTGAATATCTTATACCCCTTCCAATCTCAATGGAATCCCAAACTAGTTTCAACATAATATAACTCAGTCCTTTGACTGTATGTTACTCTTTAGCAAATATGGTACTCAGGGATTATTTCCTCTTTCAATGTCAAATAACTATAATGATATATCAAGATTATATAACCATTTATATGATCATTCAAAATCCTTATTTAAACTCTTTATAATTCATAATAAGTTACAAGACTAAACACAAGGCACACAATTTCTTTGTTTACAAACTATATGTTTTCCAAGAACAAGGACTATGGACAAATAGGATTTTACCAATTTTTGACCAATTAGATTCCTTAAAAGATTATTCTCAACACTTTTATGCACATTAATTAGTTTAACTTCCACAAAAAATTTATACCAAAAGAACAAAATGCTTGGACTATAGTTGAATCTTTGACTATATGCAAGACTAAGTTTGTTAGCAACTTGTTTAATCAATGAATTGCTCAAGTTATTAATTATTAGGTTACTTATTCAGATGATTAATATGGTGGACACTCCTCCATCATTAAAATTTGAGATAGACTCAAGAATTGCTTCTGAAATGTCATCAACACAAGCACTCACTGAGGTATGTATACTCACTTGTAATTTTGAATTAAAGTTAGTAATTTTGTTTTAATAATTTTAATATATAATTTGGCCAATATAACTTATATGCATGAATGTATTGTTTATGTAGGGCTGTTATATGAAATTTTATAATATTATTTAGATGACTACTATGACAACTCCTCATGTTTCTTCATCATTTGATATGCCTATTCATGTAGCTGAATCTGCCATTAACCCAGTCGAGCATCAATGATAAATTGAGGAGGACCATGAGATTACGGTAAGTGCATGTTTAAATTATTATTTTTATTATATTTTAAAACATGAGTTTATTAACTTGGTTTCATTTTTACTTGTTAATTGTATAATAATTTTTGTATTTGAATAGGTTCAGCTACAAGCAAGCTATGAGCATAGTACTTGCAATCGAACCTTGGAGAAATATAAGGCATTCGAGATATCTCCATCTACAAGAAGGGAATCCCAATGAGATTCTTATTTAAAGAAGGAAAAGAGAGGGAGAGTATTTGATGATTATGATGTACTTTTTTGTATGCCTGTATGGAAATATACGCCATTTTTTTGGCATTATACATACGTATATGATGTACTCACCTGACATTAGATATTATGTTGTCAGACATGATGTAGTTTTTTGTATTATTATATGGAAATTCATGTATTATTAAAATTTTATTCCTATAAATGGAATTCATACATGACATTATTATTTTGTACATGAATATTTAAGAAAACTAATGAAGTAAATCTTGTTTGAATCACTTGTGTTCAGAGTATTATAAATGATTGGTTTTGAAGTATTCTTAAAGATTGCAAATGTTATGAGATTGAAAATAACTTGTTAGGATAATGTTTAAAATTAGAACCTTATAATAAATTAAGACCCAATCGACATTCACTTGCTATGGTTTGTTGTTCTATGATATGGTTTGGTATGCTATTGTTTGTTAGGATAATGTTGCAAATCAGACATTCACTTGCTATGGTTTGATTTGAATTTTCTTTCACAAGATAGCTCCTTTTTTGACTCTTTGGACTTAATTTATACCTATTACTTATTACTTTTACTCTTAGTAGCACCTCCTTGATGGCATTGATCTCTATCCATACATATTTTACCTCATTCCATTCATGTCTCATTCAAAAATTTCCTCTCAATCTCTTTCTAGTTTCTTCGTAGGTACCTTTGTTGGGTCTCAAGGACCAAATCTTGGTCTATGTTTCAAGAGCTTAACCTATTATCACATATGGTCTTTGATGATCATAAAATACCTGGTATAATCCCATTAAAATAATCAAACAATAACTTTCTCTCATTCCACACCTTATGGACACAATGCTCTATCAATTCTATGTATAGGGGAGCAAGATTACAAAGTTTCATTAAATTCCCATGACTAAATTTATCAAAAATTCCTAAAGCTCACTAATATAGGGTTTTTCATGCCTTGTACATACTCTCCAAAGGACCAATTTGACCTTCTCGCTGATCTTATTTTGTTGAAAACATACTCATGACATCTAAAACATACCAATTTGACCTTTTCATTGAAAGCCCCAAGTCTTCTTTGTACCTATTTTACACTTTACCCAAGTATGAATATAAGGCCTACTAGGCCCAATTCATGTTATTAAATAATATTTTTCCCCAATGACCTTATTTCTCACTTTTGACCCCACTTTCACACATATAAAACTGACATTTGGCCATATCTCCTCCCATAGACTTACCCCAACCTCCAAACCACCTTCAACACTTGAAGTAGGGAAGCCATACATTTAGTTATCATAAATTTCATTTAATTATGTTAAATTTATATGTTTTGTGCAAAGAGGTTTTGTGGGTATAAGTTTGGTGGATTCTCATAATTGATCCATCTTTCCTCTCCTCACCAAAAGTTTTGTCATAATATCCTCTACCTCCAACTAGCAACTTTCCCTTCGAAACTGGTAGGTGAAAATCCACCACTTTGAGAACATATATATAGGAAAATTAAATGTTTTATAAGAACCTTGACACCCACTTCCACCTACAAGTGAATTTTCACTACTGTTCTGAAGTACGGAAACACTAACAATAAATGTTGTCAAAGTTGAAGCTACGGTCTGAGAACTCAATTTTTAGTGCCTATTGGCTGAAAATTGGCACTGTTAATAGGTATTAAAGGGTGAATAACATATATTAGTTATTGACCTCCCATCTGGCCTAAATGACAAACCCACCACCCATTTTAAGCTCAAAAGTGCCCTTCCCAATACATGAAAGAGTTTGATTTTTAGCCTAAATTCAGGCATGCATAAAACTAAAATTGTATGTCATATGGAGGAACCATAAGATAAATAATGTTCATGGGAAATTCATATAATTACACCTTGAATATAGTCTTAATTGCCTCTAAGAGAAATATGTGCTACCAGTTGCAATAAAGGGTCCTAAAATGCAAATTTTTGGTAGTGAAGAGACAACTTCTTGACCTCCAACTAGCAACTTTGCCTCTAAAATTGGTAGGTGTAAATCCACCACATTAGCACATATATATAGGAAAATTACACATGTTTCAAGAACCTTGAAACCCACTTCCACCCACAAGTGAATTTCACTTTTGTTCTAGAGCACGAAAACACTGATGACAAATGTTGTCAAAGTTGAAGCTACGATCTAAGAACTCAATTTTTTATTCTTGTTGGCTGAAAACTAGCATTAAAAACACATCCAAATGGGAAAATAATGTTTAGGAACAAGTTATTGACCTCCCATCTATCCTAAATGAAAAACCCACCACCCATTTCGGGCTCAAGAATGCCCTTCCCAATACAAGAAAGAGGTTGATTTTTAGTCTAACTTTAGGCATGCACATGCATAAAACCAAAAATTTAAGTTATATAGAGGAAACGTATGATCCATTGTGTTCATGGGAAATTCCTCTAATTATACCTTGAATCTAGTTTGAATCACCTCTAAGATCAATTCATTATAGAAGTTGCAATAAAGGGTCCTAAAATGCAAATGTTTGGTAGTGAAGAGACAACTTCTTGACCTCCAACTAGCAACTTTACCTCTGGAACCAATAGGTGAAAATCCACCACTTTGAGTACATATATATAGGAAAATTACATGTGTTCCAAGAATCTTGACACCCGCTTCCACTTGCAAGTGAATTTTCATTATTGTTTCATAGCACATAAGCAGTGACAACAAATGTGTTTGGAAGGATATAAGGAGAAAAAAAACTTGTTATGAGAAATTATTCAGGAGTGTAGAAATGCCATGTACTTTTAATAATCTTCTCTTAGCTTCAATAATATGATATTATTTACTAACGGTGCCAACCACATGAAGGTGGAAACTACTTTGGCACCACTAAGCTACAAAAAAATGTTAGTGAGTAATTAAAGATGAAATTTATGCTTGTACTACTTAAAAAATCAGAAACATTTGCTAAAATTGATTACATATACATTTAAAAATTCAACATACTTGTGAATTTCAATCCAATTAACCACTTGGATCTACTCTAATCTTTATTGTATCAGAATAACTTCATGGTCTGACTCATGAACTTTCCATAGATTCTTACTTCTTGGCCTCCCATGATATGTTTGCAATTGAATATTCATTGCAAGAACCAAATTTGAGTAGTGTAGAGTCTTCTTATGAATTTTAAATTCTTTAAATAACCATACATTTGATTTTTTTTAATAGGATATCATCAAAGCCAAATTCCATTGACTATGATAGACCTAGTGGGATAATCAATGTTTTCTCCCTCTACAACCATGGAAGTCAAGTTTTTCTTTCCATCTACACATTGACATAAGTAGTAACTTGTTCCCTCTTCATTATCCTCATCTGTAAAAATTACAAAACATGGCCTATATCATAAAAAACAATTTTCACTGACATTATGAGATAGATTTTGAGAATAAATAGTAAATAAAGATTGATCTTCTACTTGGCTGTACTAGATCGGATATATGGTTAAATTCATGTGAGGATGTTATTCCAGTAAGTTGTAATACTAGTGGAACTTGATATATGTTGATTGGAATTAGAGGTCTCAAAATCCATCCATCCACCCACTCTTATGCTCACACTCTTTCCAAACAAAGTCCATGCATGCAGAAGAAAAGCATGCTAAATGTCATGTATGAATAGTCCAAGAACCTATATTTGAACTATGAAATGAGAGATCACTTGAACCTCTTAGAGTCATGAAATAATTATAGCTTTCCAATTATTTTTCCTTTATTAACCAAAAATGTCTATGAATAGTAGAATTTGCTTGAGCACCATGACATATGTTCTCATCACACCAGTCAACCATAGTTTTTGCATCAATCAAATTATAAATATTATCATATTTTAACTCCTCCCTTTCAATGGCTCTTTTTATACATGATCCAACACCATCATGCTCCCTTTTTCCATGGACAACCTCAGTGAAACTCCAAATATATTCTACACTAGTGGTAACATGTATCCTGATCAACCAATAAAACATTCGTGTATTTTTTAATTATGATGTGCAATTATCTGACTAAATGTAATGCCATTTGAAATTAATGTTCCTTTGAGTCAACTATCCATATAACTTATCAAAATAACCTTACACATACTCTATACAATGTGATCAGTCATCACTGATATAGAAATGGTACTCCCATAATATTTTTTGATCTTTCTCTATACTATTAGGTGCATGCATGAATGCTATATGCACGAATATGATAATTTGTGTTGAGATGTAATACTATGATTGAACTTTCGTTTATGGTTTGAATGTGTAAGTTTTTACAAAGTAAAATACTAAAACAATAGAATCAAGTGGGAATGTGTCCTTGCTTATATTGAAATGTTCATCCAACCATTTAGCCCTATGTGTGTGCCTTGCATACTCATAAATAATTTTGTCCATGAATTCAACCATAAAACCTGAAACATGTATCTCTTTCATAATAAGCTCATACCTTTTAGATTCTTTTCCATCTTTTACTTGATAATTCACAGATTTGTATTTGCTCAAACCAACTAATTCTTGTCCAATTGCACTTGTACACTCTTCATGGATACATTTTTTCAATTTTGGCAATTGACCACAAAAGTTGCAATTTCCATCCAAACATGCTTTTTTTAATAAAATAACTATCCATCTTGTCTTTCAAAAAAAAAATTGAAATAAATTCCCTTGCTGATTTTGGAGGAACTTCCATGCCACACTCCTAAAAAATGTTATTAGTATGCAAAGTACAATGAATATGGAGAAAAACATCATAGTGCATTGAAAATTCAACATGTTGCCTACAACAAGTGGTGCGTGTGTGATTTATTTTGACATAAAAGGGTTTGGCCATCTCAAAATTTCTTTGATTAATAATAATTTGTGGATGTTTTTCTAAAAACTTAGAGTAAAATTATGTTCGAGTCATATCCAAGAAATATTTTGGATGCAGTTCATGATTATGAAAACTAGCTCTTCATTTCACTACATCTTTTGCATTGGATTAAAATCTTGTATTATCTTTTCAAAATTGTGCAAGTAACTCTTTCAAAGCATTGACTATATCCTTGTCCTTTCAAGGAAGTCTACCAGAGAATGAAAAGAGATATTTTGTATTGGGTTCATTAAGTCTTTCATGTCTTGCAATTGCTTTCATTAATGTTTTTCTATTTATATCAAGTTTTTCACTTGTTTTTAAAATCAATCATTTCCCCCTATTTTACCACTTACTGCATAAGTTGTCATTATACATCAACCATAATTACAATATTTGTTTCATGGTTTGGTGCCTACATTATGATATGCATCATGTAGATTTTCAATATTTTCATCATTTTCATTATCCATGTTAGATGTTCTTAGTCCTAATGTGCACATTATAGGTCTCATCTTAAGCAATTTCATCATTGAAACAAATAATTTACATCTTTAAATATCATACTCTAATTTATGAAATAAATTATCCCAAATTTCTTGAGCCAATATTCTTGAATGGTGGTCAAACATTTTGTTATGCATTGGTTTCAAAATATTTTCATTAACTTTAATTAAATACTTATCTTTTTTATGCACAATTCTTGGAGCTATTGTTATTGGTGGAATCCATTCAGAGGGTGTTTCATAATCATTATATGTTTCCAAGAAATTTACTTCAAATGTGTTAATTTATTCATTATGTGTTTCCATGAAATTTTCTTTATTTTTATTTTTATCATTATTTGAGTCCATTAAATTTTCTTCATTGTTTTTGGGTAAAGTATCATGCATAGGCTCTTTATCAACATAATAAAAAAAATTAAACTTTGAATGTGATTTTTTAACATTATCTAATTTTATATTCTCAATTTCATCATAATTCAATTCATTATTATAAATTTAATTGATTATTGTCAATTGCCTCATTATCTAAGGCATTTGGCTCATCAGGGTTAGTGTTTTAACCTTGTCTGAAATGAATTATTTGCATTCGTAACTTGTTTTTTTCTCTCAACTCTTGTAATCACTTTGATGTTCTGTTGAACTTCTTCCTCCTCCCTGAACATGAACCAGATCCCATTTTGACAAAAGAAACCAAGAAAGCACTTCAAATGTGGGGTCCAAAAAAAAACTACAACCAAGAAAGTATGCATAGTACACAAAGTACACAAGGAATGTCTATGGGGACAACAATATCGATTATGGATAAAAATAGATGTTGAAAATTGATTTTTTGTTTTATTTTCAAGGAACATGTACACATTATAAGAGCACGCATGCGCTCCTTTAAGTATAGTTGTATACTATACAAACAAGCAAAAAAGCTCATATTCAACTATTTTTTCCATTATAATACTATAATATGATGTAATAAAACTCAATAAAATTATAATATGATGCATAAATCCATAATAAGATGTAATAAATCTATCAAATGTTTCAATAATGTGATACATCATGCAATAAGGCTCAATATGATGTAATAATACTATCATACGATGCAATAAGACTATCATGTGATACAATAATACTATCATATGCAATACATATCTAATATGATGAATTTAGGATATCATATGATGTAATTAGGCTATCATATGATGTAATAGGGCTCAATATGATGTAATTAGGCTATTATATGATGCAATAAGGCTCAATATGATGCATAAATCCCTAATATGATACATATGTCTCTAATACATGATGCAGTAAGACTCTAGATAAGACTATAAAGAAATAAGACTAATGAATGATGAAATAAGGATCAATATGTAATACAAAATGAGATAATTTTGCCCAAAATCCCATCATAGTTCCTTACAAAACTAGGTGAATAATAGATTCATAAATTAACACTAATCACATTCATGAATTTATGCATTTGTGATGAAATCAAGGAACTTAGGGGTTGTGTTTATTATAAAATTAGGATTTAGACTTAGGGGTTTAGTTTAATGAGTTTGTACATGTGTATATGTCATAAAATTAGGGTTTAATAAAATTACATACATGTTCAAGAGATAAAATTAGGGTTTACGATCAACATGTCACAAAATGTGACCTAATTTAGCCCTTTCAATCACATTTTAGACTCTAATTAAGGTTCATTGGGTTAAAATTATCACATTTGCATTTGAATATGCATTTATAATTACATTAGGGTCAGTTAAGTCATACATGTTTCATCTATATTAAACAATCGATTGGGCCATAAATTTGGCTTAGGGGCTCAATTTTGCCAAATTCGTATCCCTAATTGAATCAATCGACTAATTGGTTAAGTTCATGATAGATATAATTGTACTTAATTTTAACCCAAATCATATATATCATGATCTTTTATTAGGTCAAGAAGGGGTTCAAATTAGCCTCCCATACCTCCTTGATTGAATTTCCCCCATAATTGAACCTTGTTGTGCCACCTATTTACCTCATACATGCAAACTTGTGTTAAATCCATCAGAGATGCATCAAGTCTTGAAATTTTTAGAGTTGGAAATGCCATAGAAGGCCTAATTCAATTACATATCACCATGAGTACCTCATACATGCTCAAAAGTTTTAACACTATTAGAGGTATCAGGTCCTAGAAGCTTTAAAGAGCTAGATATTAGATCCCTATGAGGCTCGATCTAATTAGATATGTATGTACGTGTATATCTTGTACACAAATATATTTGTGTTAGAGATATAACTATCACTTGTCCTAAAGTAATTAGATTTATCAGAGCCTTAGGATTCTAAATCCAATCAAATATTCCCACATACATGTCTAGGTATAGTACACCTGGAGAAGTGTTAGAGTTTTTAGATATGCACATCTTTGATACTTAGACATGTTCCATCACTGAGCTAACCAATCCAAATAAGGCCTATTCACAAATTTATGAATACATGTACATACAAGCAAATAATTTTTAAATATTGACATTGATCCAATCAACTCATGTCTAATAAATAATTCACATGTATGTGGTGCGAGCATCTGACTTGCCAATACTGTATGAAAATTGTCATGTAGATCCCTTTAAGGTCCCATAAAAATTTCAAGAAAGCATAAAATGTTATTATTTTTATACATGTATATATATATTCAAATTATTTATATCCCTCTACCTTGAATTACCTCCATAGATCTCAAAACATGTATTCATATTAAGTCCTACATGTAGGAGAGAACATAATTCAGCAGTGGAAAAGCCTCAACCTCAAATCTGAAGTCAAAGTAATAATTTTGAGACACATACTACTTTATTACAATCCATATCATAAGTTTTAATCTAATTACAATGAAATATTCAAACAAGATGATTGAATATATATATATATATATATATATATATATATATATATATATATATATATATATATATATATATATATATATATATATATATATATATATATATATATATATATATATATAATCTTGAAAACTTTGGTGAGGGGGTGCACACTGGTATTCAACTCTGATCAACCATATATATGAGGTATGAGGTGAGTAATTAATCATCCACATGAATAATTATTGGGTCTCTCTTCTCAACATCATCCCTGAGAGGAAGCATGTCTCAGATTTAGGGGACATTGTCATAGGTTTAATGTATGCTGAATAAGCTCAATAGAGTTTGAGATGGGATAATTTATACATATGTTGTACTTGGTCAATTATAGGTCTACAACATCCCTTAATGGTTTTGAAAAATGTCCCTAGTGCAAATAAATATTTTCTAAGCTATATATTCATCACTAGGCACGTCATCTTAAAACATCTTAATAAATTACCACATCATCACTAATGGATACATGTGACCATTTCAAGTTTATTGAGCTCAAAACCAAATATTATACAAAACAAAATGCGTACCTAACTTGACCAAAATATTTAATAATTTAACATGTAAATACATTATAGGTACATCATCTTACTTTCCTATCTTACCATCTCAATTACATAGTAAGGTATAAAACTCTATGGTATTGATAAGCATCAAGTGTTGTCTAGATTATTTTTGAGTTTGTAATTGTTGCATCCATGTTGTGGTTAGGACTAGTCCAATGTTAAAGATACACTTTTCAGATGACATGGGAATATATGGAGTGGTTGATAGTTATCTCATGTGTGATGGAGGTGTAGATGAAGGATGTGCACATAATGGAAGATTAACCATATTTTCAAAAGAGATCTTAATTTTAGGAAAAATTTGAACAATGTTTTTTAATACATTAGGGGAATCAAGTGAATAATTGTAACAATATAAGACTCTTGTTCGACATTCAATTGGGACCTCATAATGCACCTATTGAATTAGATGCACTATGTGACCTTGGAGGAAATTTAAGTGACTTTATTCAACATAATATAGGAATGATTTTCAGATAATCCAAGGCATGATTCATAGGTATTAGGATCCATTAGATAGAATTATTGAAATAGATATCAAAGAGATGCACTTTTACCCCAAAGGCCTTATTCTTATTTCAAATTACACAAGATTATATATACTACATAGTCCAATTCAACGAGTTTACCACTTAAAAAAATTAGTTAAAAATTTATAAATAAAGGGGTCTAGTCAAATATATCAAAGAAACAAGAAAAGGGTAAGATAGGATTTTAGGAAAGTAGGATAATATCAATATGAAACATACAATTTAAGGGTAAGTAAGATTTTAGGCAAGTAAGGTGGTAAAGTATATCCTTGCCCTACTAGGGGAAAGATCTCAATAGTTGCACACATGTTTCAATTGCCAAATAAGGATTTTTTTAATATGTGTTCTATTGACAAAAAATATTGGTGTATATATTTATATATTAAAGTGTACCAAAAGCTGAACATGTAATATCTAATACTTCAACATTTATTCTATAAATTAAAAGTAACCAATCACATCTTGATAAGTAAGAGTCAAGTATTGATACTCTAATGCACAATGATTGGTACACTAAAGGTTAAGTTTTGATCATAGTTTTAGACAATGCATTTTATGACCTCTTGTAATAAAATCAATTATATTATCAAATGTATAATGTGTTGGACCTTGAAACCTTAGTTATAAGTAGTTAAGACAACATATTGAAATGGGTAGGATTTTTGAAGTCTAATGCGAGGTTATGGTACCTTAATTCACTACCCAAAGATAATGTGACCTTTCCCTTATAAGAAACACAAAATTTAACATTTACCCTATAAGGATGCACAACTAATGGGATCTTTCCCACATAACAAACATGATTTTTTTTTTGTTTCATTTTATGTCTAAGAAACACGTACACATTATATAACACTTACACATTGTTTATTGCATTATAAAATACATATGTGTTACATAACACGTACCCATTATTTAAATTTTAATTTCAAACTGAGCCTTTAGGCTTAGAAATGGCTTGGATTTTTGAGCCAAAGGCTTAGGACTGTGCATCTACAGTTGAGACTGAGAGTTTTAGGAAAAACCAACAAATTTCAACATCAAAATTGGAAAACTTATTACCGTTATGATGAGCACGTTGTCCTCTTTCTAAATGTATTATTTTTATAATTTTTGGGCTATTTTAAGGGTTTAAACTATATTTATTTCTAACACTACTTTTTTTAGGCCACTACAAGCCTCACCCATACATGCTTATTCATGTTTATCTAATTTGATTTTCATTGATCCAAATGCAAAAAAAATTCTATGGTAACAAACTAGGCCTAATTCTACACCTTAAAAAAAAATCAATTTTCATTTTTTTGAGGTAGGTAGGGTGGGTTGCATGGATGGCTATCCATTTTTGTGTTCATTTTTATGATATAATTAATTAAAAAATTATATATATATATATATATATATATATATATAAAATATAAAAAAAATTCGTAACACACTAGAATAGCTAATATAAATATTCACCAAAGGGTTTATAACAATATTAAATGATTCTAAAAAAATATTTGGTCACACAAAATAGTACAATTCAAATTTTATAAAAAAATAGGAGGTCCTCTTCAAACTTTAGATGTTTGAACTATTTATTCTTAACCATTTTTCAAAAAAAAAAAAAAAAGTTTTTTAGAAACTAGACTCAAAATATTATAATTCATAATTTGATACCATCTTCAAATTTTGAGTGTAGCCATATCTAATTATTTTCAAAAGTTTACATTTCGGAAATTTTAGAAAAATCATGTCCAAGGGTAGACCGTTTTTTATCCCCCAAGTTGGTGTACTTACCCAACAGAATGGTAAGAGTTATTATATGAAAATTAAAATAAATGGAGGTAATATTTTAATTGTATTTTCTTATACATTACGTACATTCATAACATATCTTCAACAACTTGGTTAATCCTTTCCGTCTATCCATCCATTTTTAGATGATATGAAGAATTGAAATTCAACTTTGTTCCAAAGGCTATAGTCAATGGATGTCAAAACCTTAAAGTAAATAACTTTTCATGATCCAATATCATCACTTTAGGTATGCCATAGAGTCTAACCACTTCCTTCATGAAGCATTATACAAATAACAAAGCATCATCTGTTAAGTTTCTAGCAATCAAGTGGCCAACTTTAGTGGCTTTATCAATCACCACAAGGATTGTATCATGATTGCTGCATGATTTTGGCAGCCCCATAATAAAATAAAGTGAGACTACATATCACTTATATCTTGGAATATCATGAGGGTATAAAATCCCTCTTGGATGGGAATGCTCAACTTTGACCCGCTGGTATTCCAAGCATTTCACTATAAATTCAACATCATGCTTCATTCTAGGACAAAAATAGGGATTTTTAATCTCATGCATCATATTTTTAACCATTAAGTGAGAATAATAAGGTGTTTTATGCACTTACTTAAGCATAAAATTTCTCAAGTCACCCAAATTGGGTACATAAATTATGCCTTTATGCCTTATTAGGATCTATGTTGCAACAAAAAGTTCAGCAAATCTTTTGGTATAGGCTCATTATCCAAACCTATTCACACATCATGATATAATACATCAATAAGATGTTGCTACAAAATAACACTTCTAAAATTTTCTTGTAACACCAACAAGGAAACAAGGTATGTGCATCTACTGAGTATATCTGCCACATGATTTCCCTTGCCTTTGACATATGATATGTCCATATCAAAATTGCTCAAAAATTCTAGCCACCTGCATTGGCATGTATTTAAATCTTCTTGAGAAACTAAATAATCAAGACTATGGTGATCATATTTCACCTTGAAAAGCTTTCCTAGTAGGAAATGTTTCCATTGTTTGAGTGCATGAACAATGACAACAAGTTTCATGTCATGTGTAGGATAGTTCTTTTCATAATGTTTTAATTTATGTGACTCATAAGCCATAAATTTTCCATCTTGGGTCAAAATACCTTTATAAACTTATTTATAAGAATCAACCCAAGCTTCAAAGTTACCATTTAAGTCCTGTATGATAAGGAGAGGTGTTGTTGTAAGTAACTCTTTCAGGTTATTAAATACTTCCTCACACTGAAGGTTCCACACAAACTTCTTACCCTTGCACTATAAGGAAGTAATGGGATAGGCCACACTATAATTGTTTTAAAAAAAATACTAATAATAACTAGAAAAACCTATGAATCTATGCACTTAATGCACATTGGTAAGATCAGGCCAATATTGAATAGCTTTAATCTTCATGGAATCAATAGCAATTCTCTCTTTGGAAATAATGTGTCCTATGTAATGAATTTTAGATTCATAGAATCCAAATTTGGAGAGTTTACCATATAGATTATGTTGTTTTAGTCTTTATAAGAATAAATGAAGGTGTTGATCATGATCAACCTTAGTTTTGGAATAATAAGAATGTCATAAAAAAATCAGAATGAACTTATCCAAAAAGTCTCTAAATACGTTATTAATAAGATTCATGAATGTTTTAGGTGCATTAGTTAAGTTGAAAGGTATAATTGTGAACTTGTAATAATCATATCAAGTTATAAAATTTATTTTATGAATGTCCTCTTCCTTGATTCTCAGTTGATGGTACCTTGATCTCAATTCAATCTTGGAAAAGACTACAACACCCTTCATTTGGTCAAACAAGTCATCAATCCTAGATAAAGGATAATAGTTTTTTATTGTTACCTTATTTAGCATGTATTAATCAATACAAATACTTAATGTACCATCTTTATTCTTTATAAAGACCATTGGAGCACCTCAAAGAGACACACTTGGATGGATGCTTTCACTATCTAAAATTTCTTACAACTAAACATTTAAATCTTTTAGATCGGCCACATTCATGCGGTAAGGTGTTTTAAAATTAGGGAAAAATATGGGTACGATATCAATAAAGAAATAAAATTCTTGTTTGGTTGATAATTAAGTAGCTTCTCAGGAAAGACATTCATAAACTCCATCAAAATAGGAAAATCTATGTGTACCAACTCTTTTTCATTGCATAATCCTTGCAATTGGATTTAATAAAGCTTAAATACCTTCCTAATAGCTCTTTTCAACTGTAAGGTTTAAAGTGTTTTTTGTCTTGCAGACCCTTTCATGTCTTTTAATTCCATAATTTAGCCAAAGTCATTGGTGCATTGCACTCTTTTTCCCACACAATCAAGCGTGGATTGATGTTCATGCATCCAATACAACCCAAGGATAAGATCATAATACCCTAAAGATGTGATATAAAATTCACCTTGATCTTAAAAATACCAAAATCTAATTCAACTTGTTCTAAGCACTCAAGAATAGGCACTTTATTACTAGTATTGAACTCAACTTTCTAATGTTATTAAGTGAAGGATGGGCATTGCCACATCCAAAAGTAGAGTTTTCATCTAAAAAAAAGGTGTAGTTCTATATTTAAACAAAGACATCCATTGAATAATTTATTCAAAAAATAGAAGTATTATGAGAGTACCATCTATATCACCATTTTTAATAATATTCACAACTAATTCTTGTCTTATAAAATAGCATTTATAGTAAATTATTTGAAAATAACCTCATGATAGATCACTTTTCATTATCTAAATTAAATAATGCTCTTATGAATACTAATGGATTGGAGCTAATAGACATGTGCCCTAACTTCACACCTATGTGGGGAATAAACCATGCCACATGAACACATAAAATTGATGTTGATGGATAGGTTTACACATCTACTTTTAAATTCTAGATTCCCAACATATGACATGGTAGTATGGGTTCATGGTTTAAATTATCATGCAAAGAATCATTATAGTGCCATTTTGTGGGTTCAATCGATTGGTGATGTTAACATCACTAACAAATATATAAGTGTGTGCCAAATGTTGAACATTTAAACTCTAATTAATAGTGCACAACCCATGGAATGAATATACCCAGTTCAAGGTGGAAATGCATTAACACCTCACCACCTTATAGTTATTACCCACCATCATGCATTTAATTCATCGATCATCATGATATTTAATGCCATCCTTATCACACTTTCATCCTCATTAGGCCACCACATTATGTGTGCACTACTATTTAAGGGAGAAGAGGAGATGGAGGGTTTGGGAAATGAGATGAAGGGAAGAGAAGTAACTACTACATGACTGCTTTCCATTAGTTTCCATCACTATGTACATGTGAGGTTTTTAATACATCACTAAGGTTATGACCTAAAACATTTGAAAATGATAATGTGGCTTCGAATGTTTGAAGAAAATAAAATAATTTTGTTTGTTCACTTGTCATCATTCCTCACATTCTTAAACTATACATAATTTTAGTGTAGTCAATCTATGAATCGTTTGGAGTGAGATAAGAAACCAACAAGTTTTAATGGCAGTGTAAAGTTTTATTATGTAATATATCCCCATTAAATTTTCAACTAATAGCACTCAGACCCTAGGAAATCTTAAGTAAATAGCACACAATCCACATAACAATTATATTCGATTAGAGGTGACAAAGCATTGATGCCTCACCACCCTATAGTTAATACCCAATACCTCAGTTTTAATTAGCCCATTATTGTGCTAATTAATGTTGAAATTATCACAACTATATCTTCATTGGGCCATCACATTTCATGTGCACTATTTTAAAGGGAAGAGGGATGAAGGGTTTGGGATAAAAGATGATGGGAAGAGCAGTAAAAATTATTTGAATGCTTGCCATTGATTTCCATCACTATGTACAGGGTGAGGTTTTTTATACCTCATTAAGGTTGTGACCCAAATCATTTTAAAAATGTTAATATGGACCCAAAGTTTTGTTTAAAAATAGAAAAAAAAAATTATTTTTTCACCGACCATCATTCCTTTCATTCTTAAACTATAGTTAAATTCAGTGTAGTCTATTTGTGAATCATTCGAAATGTATGTGTGTTACTATTGAAGTGAACAATAGATGGAGGGTTTGTGAAAACAATGATATTTTCATGTTTTACAAGCAGTATTTAATTACACCATTTCTAAGTTCAATTTACCTACTCTCTTTACTTTTGAGTGTTGTTTGCCTACTCTCTTTGATTATGCCATTTGTAAGTGTTATTTACATGGTTTATTTTCCTGCTCTCTTTGATTCTACCATTTTTAATTGATATTTAGATTCTCTATTTGTTTGATCTCTTTACTTTCACAATTTTAAAGTGTTATTTACTTACTCTATTTTCTTTCTCTCTTTTCTATTTCCAGGTGAGGTTTTTTATACATCACTAATGCTATGACCCAAATGGTTAAAAAATTATGAATATGGGTTGGAATGTTTGTTAAAAAAGAACTAATTTTGTTGATTTATATGAATCCTTATTTTAATTCTCATACTATTATAATTATAGTTTAATTTAGTGTAGTCCATCTCTAAATCATATGAAATGAGTGGTTTTTTCTTTATATCTACCACACATGAATTGAAAGATATGGATTTTTATTTTTAGTATTCTATGTTTATTTCTTTTAAAGTTATGTTAAATTGGTCTATTAAAATTGAAGTTAACTTATATAATAGGTAGATATTTTTATTTGGTTTAAATGTAATTGTAATCCATTTGTTATTACTAAATAAGCATGAATAATATTATCCTTTTATTAGGTTCTGTAAAATGATTAATATTTTAGTAACAATCAATTGCATGAATGCAATTCATAAAAATAAGCCACTGATTTATTTTTATGAATCGCATTCATAAAAATATCCTCTTGTAATAACAACCTTTGTGTTGAGAATGTATGCATAGTATGGGCTAAGGGATATTGATTAAATTTGTGAAGATACAATTTTTGCATCAACTTAAATTTATTCAATTCTTATTTGGGCTTGTGGAATGCACTGTGAGGACAATTTCTTGTTGATTATAACAAGTAATGAAAATAAATCCATATTAAAGTGAATGCACTAGTAAGAACATTATCTTATGGACTATAAGAACCATTTAAAGTCACCCTATAATAAAGGAGTTTGTAAAAAAATCCATTACTATAGGGTGACTCTCAATCCTCCTGATATAGTAAATGAAAATCATCAAGGCTTCCATCAACATACCACCTTTGCTCTTCCCCTCAACACAATACACATTCAAGTGAAAATTATTATGAATTACAAATTTCAGCAAATTTCTCATTATTGTGAGTTTCCGAGTTACAATTATATGCAGTTTAACAAGTATATGGCTCTTCATTAGTCATTTTTCCATTTATTGCTAACTATGGATTTGCATGTGAGGATTTTTAACCTCACCAAGGCCATGAGCCAATGTGTATTAATGTTTTTAGATAATTATTTTTGTTTTGTAGTTATTTTTTTATTGCAATTAAGCATGAATAATATTTTAAAAATGATCATTTACACAAATGCAATTCTTATAAAAATATGTTTTCTTTTAATTGTATGCATTGTTTATTTTGGCTAATCAAATATAAATTCAATACAAATAATGTTATGACAATGTGAATCACAGTGGTATTAGTAGGTGTCAAATGTTGGACATTTGAACTTCAGTTGGTAGTGCTCATTCCATGTTATGCATGCACTATGTTGAAGGTGACAAAATAATATGCTATTTTTTAATTCATGGACTTAATATCTATATTTTCACTAATTTTCAAGAAAGATTAATCCTTGGATTTCTTTGGGTAAACTCTTTATTATGAATTGAATTCATACAAGTGATTTTCGTTTCAATATTATTCATGCCATATATTAAACAAGTTAACCTTAAATGGTTGGTAATTTTTGTAAGACAAAATTACTCATTCTAATGAGTCACAAATTGACCACACTAAATTAAACTAAAATTACTATAGGTTCTTAGCCTTACAAAACACTAGTGAAAATTGAAATTGCTCTCATAAAATCTCTACTTGATTTGACCTACAGAATCTCTGTATTTACCAAGCTTGGGACCTACACCTAGTTTTCCATTTCTATAGAAGTCAATAAAAATAAACCTAAAACACTAATAAAAGCATTTATTTCACTTCAAGGGTAAATATAATCTCAATAATTATCCCTAAACTATAAAATTAATTAAAATGAACTTACTATGGTTCAATAATTCATAGAATGATTCACAGATCAACAAAATTATCTATTTTTAAAGAAACATTGATAGCCGTATTCACATTTTAATAATAAAAAATTGGGTATAAATATGTTTGTAATTAGGGTAGAATCAAAATAAAAATAAAATATTGTAGAAACTAGTTTTATGTTAGAAGTTATTATTCAACTATTTTGAATATGAATTTAATATTTTGGTGAGCCTTACACATTTTATTCAATCATGTAGGGACTTCAATTAGATAAGTAATGAACATCCAAGGAAAAAAAAATAGAAGATAAAGTGAATGTATAGTTAGGCATAAAATGTTATGAAAAATGACAAGTTGTTTTAAAAGTTTTCACATGTTGTATAATTAATAAGATTGTGCTTGATGATATTAAGTGAAAGGACATACACCATATATGTATGAAATATATCAACTAAAACCTAAATAAATCATATACCATGGTGTCATTGTATTATTATTCATCAAGGTATGAATGGCCTCCCATATTGCATGGGTGGTATGGGACACCCACACAAGGCATTGCCCCATAAATGATTTTTTAAGATCATAATTCTTAGGAGACATTTAAGGTCAAAAAACTATTAGGATGGGTATGTCAGATAGACCTAGGAATAGAGTCATGAATTTTAGGAATTGAATACTAGATGATGAGAGAAATCATAGTTAGTCATAGTAATAAGTTAGCATTTTACTAAGTTTGAAGATGACAAGGTGGACTTGTCAAATATAGACTTATAGTTGTAAGAAATGCATATAATTAGTATACATGAAGGATGTAACCATTTATGTCTTGATTCATAGTTACACGTACATCATGTTATGTGGTGTAGTTTTAGTGTTGGCTTAATCACATAATGATCTCTTTCTTGTCTTTGAATTCATATATATCCTTCTTGTGAAGGGTAGGACCAATCTTAATATATGAGTGGTGTGAGGGGGATCTATATGCTTATGTGGTTTGAGGTCAATCACTCTATGGTACTCATCCTCTCTATATCTACACAATCTACTCTCGACCTCAAATATGTTCTACTTCTCCATTTTAGAATGAAGAAAAAAACTATTGGTTTTATTTATATTGTATCAATTTATTTTAAAGGGTTTATTTATATGATGCAACATTCTCAAATATGTAACTATAAATACATTGAAACTAGAACTAAGTCACATGTTTGTGATGTATATTTTAAAATTTGACTTATAGATTATTTATGCATTGTATTTTCATTACTTGTATTGCTTCTAAACAATGCAATTATGAACTATGAAATATAAAATTAAGTAATTACCTTATGTTTTACCTTTGGATTATGATGAAATGAAATTAAATTGAGTTATAAATATTGGTTTATTATTGCAAAATTAAATAATTTGAAAGATTAAAACACTTTATGAATATGTAGTTGATGAATGGATGAACATGATCAAAATGATGTTAGTAGAACTAATCCAAACATTTGTACAATTGATTCCTATTTTTGTAATTAGTAATGCATGATATATTTTGGGAACAACTAAGAAAGGCTGGGAGGGCCTAGAAATGTATAGTATAATTATTTTTAGTTATTGTGTCATGTTGGTTAATTTAGGTGCACTCAATTTTTGTGGTCGTGTATTATTATATTTTTTCTCATTTTTATTGATTTGTGCATTTTACGGAATTCAATAAGTTTTGAATTATATAGGTTCGTTAGTGCATTTAGGACAAGAAAAAAAGAGAAAATCAATGTAAACATAAAGAGAATTCCTCCAATAATATAAATAAATATAAAAGATGGTATAGTATTTATTTTTAGTGCATCATATCAAACATCTTAAAAGAATCCAAACATTCATTATAACATTGAAGGTCATTGTAGCAACAAACTTGTATGATATTAATTTATTTCAATCAATTAATTTTTTTTTTGTCTTCAATATTATGTATTGTTAAGTGGTTAGATAAGTAGTTGTTTTTACAAACCCTACTCATCTTAAACACATTTGATAGTGCCAAAAGTGTAGAAATTCCAAAAAACAAAGTAAAATTATAAAAAATAAAATTTAGAAAGAGGGAATTCCAATTCTTTATTATTCATTATTCTTCTCAAACAATATACTCATAATAATTTAGAAATGACAACTATAAATATATCATTGATTTTGAAAGAGAATTCAAATGTGCAAAATCATGATAATTCTTAGAAAGAGTCGACTTGATAGGAACTTAAATTTAAAATAAAATCATCAAAATTTAATTAATTTCTCTAAGATATAATAAGAAAAAATTTATAAGAATATATTTTATATTATTATTTATTAGATATGTTAGGAGAAAACAAAATTTATTCTCAATTTTATTGAAGTTCATATTTTACAAAATATATATTTTTAAAAATATTTATCTATAAAATTCATTATATAATTTATATAAATTAATTTTAAATATATAAAATCATAATTATTGAAAGTGAATTTTATATAAGTAATGTTCAACCTTATATAGAAAAATAATATGCTCTTGATATTTGTCCCTTAATTCACAATAATCTCAATGAATAACTAGGTAACATTCAAGCCATTTGTATTCCATTATACATGTGATGTAATGCTTTTGTTTAGCAAATCTTTTCCACAAACATTCACATTCTTAAAGAATAAAATATTAGATTTGAATTTGACCATTTGAAAAGCAGAAGTAAGGTTGCAATCTATTTCAGTGTCAAAGAATAAAATATTAGATTTGAAATTAACTATAACATTTAAAGTAAACTTATATGCAATGAGTGGGCTATCAACATTAAATTTGATATGATATATCAGTAGACAAGGATCTGTATGATATCAAGATGAAACTATCTTAAAATTAATAATCATTGTTGGGGAAGTGATGTGCTCAAAAGGTATAAGGGGCGTTGTTTTTAGTGTGCTCCTTTTCTAATATTTAGAATACGAGTTAAAAGAAGGATCCACATCTTTGTAAGTTGAAAGGTTATGTAAAAATAATGTATATATTTTTTTTAATTTATTAATTTTGAACTTGAACAATTTTAAAATAAATATATTGTATTTAATTATTATAGTTCAATTTAAATAATATTTTTTTAAAAATAATAATAATAATTATTATTATCAGTATTTTTATATTTATTCATTTATAAATATAATATAAATAAAATTTAAAAATATTATTTATTATATATAAAAGTATTTAGGTTATATTTTTGTTAAGATTTAAATTTGATCTAAAATATTTATTAGTTGTAAAATTGTATTATGACAAGGTTATCATGTGTTTCTTGATTATTGGTCCTAATTAGACTCTTATTAACATGTCTTCCCCATCTTATAATTTTTGTTTTATTATATTTTTCTTATTATTCTATGTCATCTTCTCATGTTTCTCTCTCTCTCTCTCTCTCTCTCTCTATATATATATATATATATATATATATATATATATATATATATATATATATATATATAAAAGATCATGGGGTTTGGCCTTTTTAATCATTGTTTTGATTTCTTGTGAATAGTGGGTTCTTCTTTATTGGCTTCCTTTCCCATTTAGAATCAACTTGGTCATCAATACGGTCCTAATTTGAATTCAAAAAGTCTATAAATATATAAGTATATGAGTGCATGTATAACATGCATTGAATGAATAAGAGAAATCACACTCTATTCTCATTTTTATGATAGATTATAGATTATGATCCAAAAAAATGATCAATATGTTATTTGGATAGTTTTATTAAGAAACATTCAATCTAAAAATAATTTATTCAACCATTCAGAACAAAAGCTGAAGAATCTATGACCAATACATTACATTTTAATTCAACAAACAAAAAAAATATTTTTTTAAAGTAAAATTTAAATATATATCAATTTAAAGGTAAAATTATCATATAACGATTAAATAGTGATGTAGAAAAAATAGGCCAACCTTCCGGAGGCCATAATTTTTGACTCGTAACTCCATTTGAGCTCTTCCACGTGCCAAAATGACTGTATCAAAAAGTTTAATTTTTTTTAAGCCGACCTATCTACTTATATTTGATTTTGATATTTTTTAGAGGCTAAAAATGATCATCTAAGGGTCTAAAATTAACATTTAATTATTATTTTGAGAATTTCATATTTTTAGAAATTATATATATTTAGAACCAGAACTCAACTTCAGTTGAATTGTGTTCCATAAGCTAATTTTATTGTTTAAGTTATTTTGAGAAATTTTTAGAGCTGTGCGTGTTTGCATGCGAAGCTTACTATAAATAGTGGCTGCTAAAAATAGATATTATTTTTATATTTTAGTATTTTTTGAATTTTGCATGTAGACTCTAATTTTTGAGTTTAGGCTTATTTAAGCATGGTTTGATTTTGTAATTATTTCAATTAATCAATACAAATGAATTCTAAGTATTGTTTCAAGATCTTGGCCTATTGGTAATTTTCTTATTCTTGTTTGTTTTTAAGTTCATTAGTTGGTATCAAAGCAAGTTTGAATCTTAAAGGAGAGAAGAATGGTGAGAGAATGAGGAGGTATGGCATATATAAAATTGACTATACAATAAATATAGAGGCAATTTCAAAAATTAACAGAGGTTATCATCAATCAAGAAAGGAGGCAAGGTGGTGATGAGGAAGACACAGATCATGATGAAGAAATTTAGAAAAGAAAAGAACAACAAGAGTAGCCACCATCGATGGAAGATAGGATGGTTCAAGATTTAGAAAGGAAAAATAAAGGAATGAAAGTTGATGTTCCAAATTATGGAGGTAGTTTAAAACCAGAGGAGTTGATAGATTAAATGAATAGCATGGAGAAGTTCTTTGAGTGGAAGACTTTGAGAGAAGATAAGAAGGTAAAGTTTGCATTCACAAAATTGAAAGGTCATACAATGATTTGATGGGATCACCTATATAAAGAGAGACAGAGAAAAGATAAAGAGAAAATTAACTCATGAAAAAAGATGGAGATGAAGCTGAGGGAGAAATTTATTCCTATGGATTATGCACAAAACTTATACAAAAGATTTCAAAATTTAAGGCAAAAAGATCATAGTATACAATAGTATATAGATAAATTTTATGAGCTTTTCATATGAGTGGAGCATGATGAAATAGAAGAGTAAGTGGCTACAAGGTATGCAAATAGTTTGAAATTTTCTATTCAAGATGAATTAAGTATGCATAGAATACTTAATATGGAGGAAGCTTATGAATTCGATTTGAAGGCAAAAGAAAAACAAAATAGACAAAATTTTAGAAGGACATCTACTGGTCCAAAAAGAGGTGGATCCCTTCCAATAAGGGAATGAGGTGGGTTTAATACCACCAGAGGTGAATTTAATTCCAATAAAGGTGAATCATCATGTGGTGCAAAAAGGGAAGATGCTAATAGGCAAGGGTTTCAATACCAACAAAGAGGAAGAGGATTTCAGAGAGGATGAGGTTATGGAAGTGCTAGATGGTCTAAATCAGTGTAGATCTTATGTTTGTTATAGATGTGGAGAAGGGAAAATAAAATTTAAGTGTCCAAACTATCAAGATCAAGAAAAGAGGCAAGAATATCACCGAAGAGTAAATCTAGTTGAAGCTAAAATAAAAGAGAAAAATACTAAAGTTGCACCAGTAGAGGTTGGAAATAATCTCATGATGAGAAGAACCATGATCGCTCCAAGAAAGGAATAAGTGAATAATAAAGAAGGTGGTGATGCATGGCTGAGATCAAATTTTTTTTGAACAAGATTTACTTCAGATGGAAAGGTATGTAAAGTAATTATAGATGGTGGTTGTTGTGAAAATATGGTTTCTACATAAATGATTGAAAAACTGAATCTACAATGTGAAAATCATCCTAACTCTTATCATATTTCATGGTTTAAGAAAGAGAATGAGGTTTTAGTAAGTAAAAGGTGCTTAATCAAGTTCTATATAAAAAAATTATAATGATGAAATATGGTATGATGTTATTCTGATGGATGCATGCCATGTGTTATTAGAGAAATCGTATAAATTTGATATGTACTTTTTGGAAAGGTGGTATAAAGGTAGTTTTATTACCTCTTAAAGAGGAAGAGAAGACATAAATCATGCTCTTTGTTAAATAATTTATCCAAGATATGAAAGTAGCTGGTTGCTGTTATGCATTAGTAGCAAAGAATGAAGAAATGGAAATGGTGCCAATACTAATAGAAGTAATAAGAGTATTGAAAAAATATGTAGATGTTATGCCTAATGAGTTACCAGATGGTTTACCACTGAAGAGAGATATTCAACATCACATTCATTTAATTCCAAGACCATCCCTACCCAATCAAACAACTTATAGGATGAATCCAATAGAACATTCAGAATGAAATAAATAGGATATTAAATTACTAAGGAAGAAAGTGATAAGGGAGAGTATGAGTCCATGTGCAAAACCAATGTTGCTAACTCCAAATAAAGATGGAGGATAAAGAATGTGTGTGAATAGTAGAGTAATTAATAAAATTATAATAAAGTATAGGTTTCTTATACCTTGTTTAGATGATATGATGGATGTACTTACAGGAGAAAAATATTTTACCAAGATTGATCTAAGGAGTGGTTATTATCAGATTCAAATTCATGAATGAGATGAGTGGAAAACTACATACAAGACTAGGGATGGTTTATATGAGTGGATGGTGATGCCATTCAAATTATCTAATACACCTAGAACATTTATGAGGGTGATCAATATAATGTTATGAGAATATATTGGTAAGTTTTTGGTTGTTTATTTTGATGATATCTTGATATTCAATAAGACTAAATAACACTTACAGCATTTGAGAATGGTAATCGATTTGTTAAGGAAAGATAATTTGTATGCAAATTTGAAGAGGTATAGATTTATGCAGAATAGTTTCTTATTTTTAAGATTTGTAGTTTCAAAAGATGGTATAAAAATGGAAGGAAAAAGATAAAGGAAATTGTTGAGTGGCCTATTACAAAAAGCATTATAGAGGCAAAAAGTTTTCATAAGTTAGCATCTTTTTATATAAAGTTTATTAAAATTTAGTAGTATTGTGGCACTAATAACAGAATGCATGAGAGGGAAAGAATTTGTATGGACTAGAGTAGCCACCAAAAATTTTGAATTTTTGAAGAAGAAGATTACAGAGAGACCAATTTTAACATTACCAAATTTTAACAAAGTGTTTGAGGTTGATTGTGATACTTCGTTTGTGGGAATTGGTGTTGTGTTGAGTCAAGAAGAGAAGCTAATAACATATTTTAGTGAGAAATTAAACGAGGTAAGGATAAAGTATCCTAATTATGATGTTGAAATTTATACAATTGTACAAGCATTAAGACATTATAGGCATTACTTTGTGCCTAAGGAGTTTATCATATTTTATCATGAGGCTTTAAAGTATGTTAATACACAGAAAAACTTGAATAGTAGGCATGAAAATTGGGTTTCTTTCTTTTAGGGGTATACTTTTATGTTAAAACATAAATCAATAAAGTAGAATCACGTAGCTAATGCATTGATCAAGAGGGTAGTGTTATTAATACTATGGTGAGTGAAGTAGTTGGATTTGAAAATATTAAAGAGCTATATGATATTGATCCATATTTTGGAAAGATAGTTAAATAGTTAAGAAATCTATTAACTGGTGGGATAGATATTATTCATGATGAGTATCTTATAAAAGAAATTTATCTCTTCAAAGGGAAACAATTATGCATTCCAGTTGGATCTCTACAAGATAATATAATAAGAGAATTACATAGTGGTGGTTTGGATGGACATTTTAGTAAGATGAAGACAATAGCTTTGGTGGAAAAAAAATATTTTTGGCCAAAGATGAAGAGAGATGTGACAAGGTATATTTCAAGGTGAATAATATGTCAGGTGGCTAAATAAAATGCATAAAATAATGGACTTTACATGCCATTATTGGTTTCAAAAGGACCATGGATAGATTTGAGTATGGATTTTTTATTGGGAATGCCAAACACACAAAAAGATAATGATTTAATTTTTATTGTTGTAGAAAGATTTTATAAAATGCTTCATTTCATTACATGTAAGAAAATCAATGATGCCACTAGAGTTTCATAATTATTTTTTATAGATATTGTGAGATTTCATGGTGTTCCAAAAACTATTACTTCAAATAAGGACACAAAATTTTTAAGTCATTTTTTGGAGGACATTGTGGAAGAAGATGGGTACAAAGCTATAATTCAATAGTGCATATCACCCACAAATATATGGACTTTAGGATATTGAGAAATTTATTGAGATGCATAATGAGAGAGAAGCTAAAGTAATGGGACTGGGCTTTACCACAAGCTGAGTTTGCATATAACAGTTCAGTGAATAGATCAACATGAAATTAACCTTTTCAATTCTTTTATGGGAGAAATATTATGGGTATTTTAGATTTGGTATAATTTCTAATTGTATATCAAATTATTGATGATGTAGAAGCATTTGCAGAATGTATGCAACAGTTGCAAGGAGTAAGAAGAAAGTTGCAAGAAAGTAATGAGAAATATAAAGCAACAACAAATGTCAGAAGAAGATCCAAGGTATTTGAATAAGGAGAGTTGGTAATGGTTTACTTGAGAAAAAAATATTTCCAAATGGAACATACAATAAATTGAAGTATAATAAAACTAGGCCATGCAAAATTGTAAAGAAAATCAATGATAATGCAAATGAGGTGAGTTTATCATAAAATTTTGATATATCTCCAGTATTTAATGTTTAAGATTTATATTAATTCCATGGAGAAGATAGTGAAGATGATGAAGATGAAGAAGTAAAATGGGAACAACAAGTTCCAAATAATAATTAAAAAATTAGTGTAGGGTTTGGATATGAAGATAGTGAGCACAAGGCAAGGGAATTATAACAAGTATTTGGTGAAGTGGGAAGGATTGTAACAAGAAGACAACACATGGATTACAGAATAGAAGGTAATTAATGTTGGAAAAGAAAATTGGTAAGTACAATCAAGATAACTTGTAGGCGCTGAGTTGTTTTTGACCAGAGGAGAATGATGTACAAAAAATAGGCCAACCTTCTAGAGGTCATAAATTTTGACTCGTAACTCCATTTGAGATCTTTCACGTGCTAAAATGATCATATCAAAAAAAATTATTCTTCTATAAGCTGATCTATCCATGTAGATTTTTTTAATATTTTTTGGAGGCCAAACGTGATCATCCAAGGGTCTGAAATTAACATTTAGTAGTTTTTAGGAGTTTTCTATTTTTTGAAATTGTATATATTTAGAATTGGAAGTCAACTTCAGTTGAATTTCATTCCATATGATAATTTTAGTATTTAGGTTATTTAAAGACATTTTTAGAGCCGCTCACTCTTGCAAGTGAAACTTACTATAGATAACAGCTACTAAAAATAGACATTTTTTTTAGATTTTAATTTTTTTATAAAATTTTTCATGTAGAATCTAATCTCTGAGTTTAGTATTATTTAAGCATGGTTTCAATTTTTAATTATTTAAAGAAATCAATATGAATCAATTCTGAATACTATTTCAAGATCTTGGTCTAGTGGTAATTTTCTTGTTCTTGTTAATTTTTGGGTTCATTAAATGGAAGTCAAATATAAAATTAAAAATAATTGTAAATAATTTACTAAATTACACTCCATTATTATCATTTAAAAACACTTATCGATATAATTATTTTAATTTTAATAACATTCATTTGTTAAAGAATGTTTGAAAGCCTTTTAATTAATCAACATTCATCTACGACAAAAATGTTTGAAAGACTCTTAATGAAGTGTTCGAGGTTTGGATTCACCCTAATGGTAATGGTCAACCATTAATGATAATGGTCAACCCTTAGTTCAATAATTGTACATCTCTCTCATGCTTTTTAATTTTAATAAAAAAAACAAAACAAAACACCAAACAACTAAAAATCTTATAAAGATTATTTTGAATGTAATGTTGTAGGTATTTTTTATAGAAAATAAAATATAATATTTTATTTTGACAATAATACTTTAATGTAAGTTGTGGGACCAAAAATACTTCTTGTTATCAAAATTAATAATATCAATTTCTATGTTTCTGAGTTGATATGATCTGGTTTTGACCATAATGCTTTAACGTATGTCATGTGATTAAAAAAAAACTTCTTCTCGAGTTGATATAGTTTATATTGGTAGCAAATGAAATAAGCAAACTATTTTTGTTCGTAAATGTTCATATCATCATAAAATAAAATATCATATTTGAATATGACTATAACATTATATGAATTTTCTTTCAATTGAACCTTTTGTGGAAAAGATGATTAAAAAGCAATTGTGATCTGAAAGTTACACTCTAGGGATATCAACTTATATGTTGTATTGTTGCTATCACATATATTTCATATATATGAGGTGGTGTAAGATGTCTCTGAT
>JARHVA010000300.1:5822500-5857500 GCA_037957365.1 Torreya grandis | reverse complement strand
TTTTAATTGTCATTTTGTTTGTGTGAATTGAAATCAAGCATACAATATTAAAGTCAAATTCAAATATGATTTTTTATTTTATGACAATGGGAACGTTTATTATATAATGATAGAAGATATGTGTATGTTGATCTGATCAAAATATTGTTCATAAAAGTTTAAATAATGACAATTAAATAATATTTGGTGATTTTATTTTGAGTTTAATTTTATTTGTTTATTTATTTTTTATTTATATATTTTTTAAAGTAAATTTGATTTTGTTCATTTTAATTCTCTTTCAAAATATTGGTTGTTGAAAAGTTATTTTTCTTAATGTTTTTATCAAATTTTTTATTTTGTTTAATTATTTATTTATTTTAATTTGTTTTTAAATAATCACTTGTTTTTCTAAGCACTTTGTTTTGTTAAATGTATAAGAATTACAAAATAAATTTAGTTAGGGAGAGTCTAGGGATTATAAAGGTGCTTCAAATATAATATAATATAAGTACCTAAAGAATGTTCTCTTGATATCCTGTACATTGATTTTTGTAAGATATGTATGTTAGTTATATTTAAAATAAGTAAGTCATATCTAAGATATTATTATCAACCATTTTGTCTTAGACACACCATTTAACATTTTGTTTATAAATAAATGGATTTAATTCAAATTGCATCATATATATATATATATATATATATATATATATATATATATATATATATATATATATATATATATATATATATATATATATATATATATATAAATTTAATTAAGCTTAATTTTATATATATTAAAATAATAAAAACATAATTAATAATCAAATTTTAGAGTAGTAAATGATTAGGATAAGGTTTAGAGAATAATATTGATTTACAAGTAATTTAGGAATAGTCATCACAATCTTTTCTTAAAAAAAACATTTTTTTGTAAGACAAGAAGAATTTCAAAAGGTTATCTTGAACTAAGCACCTCCCAGAATTGTACATGTCATATTTATAGGCCCTAGAATTGTCAAATCCATGAGTGTAGTGGATGGAAAACAATCATAAACTCATTTTGTGAATCTGTTCATTAAGTAAGGGGATTTGAAAAACCTCACTCAAAATTATGGAACTTCATACCATCACTTAGAAATTGATCTTCATCATCAAACCCAAATAGTATCTTTGAAATTTCAAAGAAAAAGGAAAAGGATTTGTTTTGTAGCACATGCTTAGGGTCAATAGGGTTTTTAAGAACCAACTAATTATCAAGTCCCCTAATAGTACATAATATTAAAGGTATTCAAATAAAATGCAATTCATCCAAGTAGTCCAATGAAATTCTGAGGAAAACATAGACTTGCTAAATTTTTTTATAAATAATCATAAACTCAAAAATTGTATGAAAGTAAACTTCTCTATTGATTCTCATTGAATCAATAAAATATTTACATAATAGGATTTAAATAAATCTCAAATAAAAACTGTAGTTGCCATGCACAATTAAAAAATCTAATTAAATAAAAAAACTACCTAAACCATAATAATAAACATGGGACTATTGACTTAACCAGAGTGCCCATGGTCTCAATCTCCTTGGACATCATCATGTGATGACATCTATGGGAAAACCATGAGACTATTAGCTTACCCAGAGTTCCTCATGGTCCTAGAATCCTAGGACATCATCATGTGGAGACATCTTAGGGCTTTAGGGCCATGTGACTATTGGCTTACCCGAAGTCCCCCATGGGCCCGAGCTCCCTGGATGTCACTATATGGTGACCTATTGTGGCCTCAAGGTGACATGATGATTAAATTTTGTCATGCTCCTAATATGTCACCATGTGGTGATGTCTCAGGGCCTCAAGACCATGGGACTATTGGCTTACCTGAAGTCCCTTATGGTCCCAGGCTCTTAGGACATCACCACATGGAAACCTCTCGTGGCCTTGGGTCCATGGGAAAATTGTCTTATTTTAATTCCTCCATGGTCTTGAGCTTCCAAAATTTTTCCATGTGGTGATTTCTCAGGACCTTAGGGCCATAAGACTATTAGATTTTTCCATTCCAACTCACATTAAACAACTATAGTTCCATAACTTGATGTTGAGTCTAAAATTTTGCAGGCCATAAATTTTGATCCGTAATTTTTTTTTAAATCTCATTTGTGCCAAAATGACATTATAAGAACTTTTTAGAGGCCATACATGACAATATGAGGGTCTGAAACTGAATTTTAATATTTTATTCAAGATTTTTCAATTTTTAGAATTAACATATTTTTTTAATCAGACATAAACTTCATTTAAAATCCATCCATTAGGTTAATTATAATGTTTATAATATGTGTGGATATTTATAGGCCCATCCAATATTTCATGTACTACTTACTAAAAATAGTAGTTTAAAATTTGCTAGAAGATGAAAGTTACTAAAAATAGCAATTTTTTTTTAAATTGCATGAGTCAACTAGCTATAGTTGATTTAGGTAGTTTTTGATTTATTTAAATTTTTTAATTATTTATGTCAACTCTAATTATAAGTTGATATTTATTTAAATATGTTTATGTAAATATTTTATTCATTCAATGAGAATGAACGGAGTTTTTGCTTTCATGTAAATTCGAAGTTTATGCCTATTGATTTTTTTTACTTAACTAGTCTATGTTTGCATCATCACGTCTAGATTTTACATCATAATTCAAATAACACAACCTGTGCATGCCACAAACTTCAATTTTCTTTCATTTTATCAAGAAATTATATATGCATATCACCATCGCTTGATTTATAATCTGAAAAGTATCAAAAATACTAATATACAATGCTGTCTTTTAGAAACACTATTGAAAAAAATATTGCCTATATTCATTCAAATTTCACATGGTGACTATCTCATAGACAAGGCAAGCACTGTGTACTTTCTAAGATAATTTTAGTTGCAAGTAAAAATTACTCTTACTAAAAAAAAGTTATCTACATGTTGAGGTATTGACTAAAAACTAAGGTATATAATCTGCTTCTAAACTTTGTTTTATTTTTCTAGATTTGAAACTACACACCACTAACTAATTTATACTCATTTTCTCTCACTATGAAGATAAACACTTATAATGCCTATGGAGGACTCACATCTAAGACTTTCATGAATAAGAAATTCTATTTCATAGATATACTAGGTTTAATTTATGTTACAAATGTAAATGGGTTTTGTGAAATTGGTCTAAACTTCAATACATTTTTCTTTGTCATGTAGTGTCTAGTTATATAGCTTACTATTCAAGGACTCACATCTCAAACTTGTACTATATTTTAATTTTGTTACCAAATAATGCCATCATATTGTAATTATATTGTTCTAAATTTGACAACAAAAGAAACTATTTTTCATATTTTGTAATTTTATTTTTGTTAATAAATACTTGCTTTGGTGGATATTTGCACCTTGTTTCAAAAATCCTATTGTGGCACAACTAGGTGCACACTTTCAAAGACTAATTGATCTGCTAATTATGTTTGGTGAAATAATGCTCATTATATAGGATAAAATATGTTCTCTTGAATGTATGATTCTTTGTGACCTATACAACATTTTCAAAACCAATAACCAATGCTACCATCACTTGCATCTTATATTTAGATATATAATAAAATTATATTTTAGTAGTTTATATTTGTTAATTATCATGTTTTATTTGTCATTTCAGTTTTTATTTTTGTTTATTATTTATATCTATTTGTAGCTTTAGTTTCAACATTTAAAATTATTTCGAAGTTAATATTTTGTTACATTAACTATTAAAAATATTGTTTTTACTTATTTCATCTCATTACTTTAAATTTAACAATACAAAGACCAAATACAATATAATATTTAACATAAAAGACAAGATTAACTATCACATGACTCTTATTTATTTATATTAAAAATATTTTAACAAAAAAATAATAATTAGAAAATAATTTTGTAAATTTTATTCATATTTAAAAGTGAAAAAAATAAAAATAATAAATTTTATTCACCATTCTCTTCTTACCAACAAATATTAATAAATATTTACTAATTAATTATCCCGAACATTAAATCGACATTCTGTGATTGAGGAATGTTTGAGATAATAAAATGGTAATGTTCATAATACAAATGAGCACACTTTCACATGGAATAAATTGTTTCATGCTGCCCAATTTCACTTACTTTGAAGGAATAAACTTATAAAAATAGTTTTGAATGTAGTGTTCTTAAGCAATATATCATTTTTACTCTCAAAGCCCATTTTTTCCTTCAAATGCATGGGCATCACTTTCTAATTCATGTCATTAATTCTTTCTTACCTCTTTTGTTGTAGATAGTGAATATTTTATTTTTTTAATAAATAGATTACCAATTGTATTGAAATTCTAGCTCATTATTTCTTTCTTATTTCTTTCATTGTAAATAATATATATTCTATTGTTTTAATAAAAATATTAATAATTGTAATGAAATTCTAACTCGTGTCATTATTTTTTCTCACTTCTTTTTTTATATATAATTTATATTTTATTTCTTGAATAAATAAATTAATAATTATATTGAAAATGTATTAGTATATTTATCTTAAATAAATTTATGTAAAAGACAATGAGACATATCATTTTACAATTTATATTAGATTTGTGATACAAGTAGAATAGACAAATCAACAATGATATCTCTTGCTATTTTTTACATAAATTTATGTAAAATAAAAATTTTAGTTATATAATAAATGATTATCATAATTATAGAATTTATTTATAATAATATAATTATCTAATTTTAAATATAACAATATTATATAAATTTATAACTCAAAAAAGATAAAATTATTTGAAATTGATTAATAACCAAATTTGGTTAAAATTAAATTTTATTATATCATTCTCTCTCTCTCTCTCTCTCTCTCTCTCTCTCTCTCTCTCTCTCTCTCTCTCTCTCTCTCTCTCTCTCTCTCTCTCTCTCTCTCATTTTTTCAAAAGAGAAAGAGGTAAAATTTTATTGAATCAAAGAAACATTACAAAGAAATAGGCAACAACCCACACAAACCACCAACCGATCATGCAACAAAATTCTCCAAAGGGACCCAACTAAGGAACCGATTACATGTGAAAGTCTTCAATGATTATCTTTTTGAGGGACAAAGAGAGCTCTGAGGATAAAAGACCTCAGTCATCCATAATCCACCTCTCTACATGCTCAGAGGCCCACCTTGTTAGAAGATCAACTACCCTATTCCATTCTCTTGGAATATGATGAAAAAAAAATTCCAAAGAATTACATAGCTTCACAATCTGTTTGATCACAATAGATAGTTTCTAATTAACACCATCAAATATCTACTCATTCAGCATATCAACACCAAACTGTGAATTAGATTCACATATAATCCTCTTCCAATCTAGGGAACAACCTCTTTCAATAACATGAAAAATATCAAGAGCCTCTATGAGATTATTAGAATGGTGACCCTTATAAATAGAAAAAAATAACACCACCCCTCTATTACTATCCTTGTCAATACCACCAATCCCAACATGCCTAGGATTCCCCTAGAAGATCCATATGTATTTATTTTCTAATTAACACCATCAAATATCTACTCATTTAGCATAACAACACCAATCTGTGACTTAGATTCACAAATAATCCTCTTCCAATCTAGGGAACAACCTCTTTCAATAGCATGAAAAATATCAAGATCCTCCATGAGATTATTAGAATGGTGACCCTTATAAATAGAAAAAAATAACACCACCCCTCTACTACTATCCTTGTCAATACCACCAATCCCAACATGCCTAGGATTCCCCTAGAAGATCCATCTGTATTTATCTTTAACACTCCATGAGGGGGAGGGTGCCATCGATCCTTTGATGAATCTTCTTCTTAACCTAGTGAGGGCCATTACTAGTGGAGAAATTAGGCCCTCTACCCTCCAAGTGTAGATTTCTCACAAAAGGCAAATCACTTAGATCCACAGAAACTGACAAGTCACATTTATCTAAAATAGTCTCTTGGATCTTGTTGAAGATATTCCACCATGAAAGATCCCCTACTTGCTTACATCTTGGAAAATCCTTCTATTTCTCTCAAGCCAAAGGTGCCAAATAATAAAGGTAGGGACATAATCCAAGCATTTTGAAGAAAATCCATCTTAGTAGGAGGCCTCCTCAAGCTTTCCTAGAACTCTATCAAAGAATGAACACATGGATGACCCCAGACCCCCCACCAATGATGACAAATCCTTCTAGAATAAAGACACTAAAATAAAAGGTGTAAGGTACTCTCCTCACTATTATTGCACAAAACGTAGATGGAAGGCCCTTGGAAGAATCTTTTCCACATATTTTCCCATGTAAGACATTTATTTTGAACAACCAACCATAAAAATAAATTACACTTAGTACAAGAAAATTTATTCCAAACCTACTTCCAACAAAGGACCCTAACCTTTACATACAACCATCTATCAAGCTCCATATATCCAGAGGTAATAGAGAATCTACTCTTCAAATCAGGACCCCAAGCCAAAATATCCTTGTCTTGAAGAGAACTACACATTCTACCAGCCAAGATTTTAGCAAGCTCTTGCCTCTCCTCAGTACTTCCTAGAGGCCACTCCTAGGGATCCTTCCAACACCACACCTCCACTTGACCCAGAGCCTAAATAGTTTTAAAGTCTTCTAAATTACACCAACCAGCTTTCATCAAGCTGTCATAAAGAGGCTGCAAATGAGGAAATGTATAAATAATAGAGGGATAACCATCCCAATAATCATACCAAAAAAGGGCTTCTAAGCCCTAATTACAAATCCAAAATGAATCCTCCTTTATCAGCTTTGCCCATCTTTTGAGAGTATCCCAAATCATAGACCCTTTCCCCTAGAGATAATACCAAGGAACTTCATAGGAATTCACCCCTTTGAGGTAATTATGATTAAGAATTCTATCCCAATATTGATTCTAGAAAGTGCACCAATGTTAGTATAACTTAGCAGCTAAAGCTTGACCCATCAAACTAGTAGACTTGAGACCAAGACCACCCTCCTATTTCAGCTTGCAAATAGATTCCAACTTCACCGAACTCCACCTCAAATTGAGAATATTACCTACCTAAAGGAATTGAAGAGTGAGGGAATGAGACTCCCTAACAAATATGGTAGTAGAAACTTGCATAAAACATCGATAAATAGGAAGAGATCAAACCACAAATTTGAGAAAAACCACATGAACCTCTGAAGAGATCCACTCGTAGGATGTGAGTCCAATTAATAATCCTCCTACAAAATTTATCCAAGACATCCTACCAAAAATTTCTTGGCTAAGGACCCACTGTAAGGGGAATCCCCAAATAAACAAGAGGAAGAGTACCAATTTGAAATCAAATAATTTGAGCAATTTTAGAGTGAATAAGCAAAGGAATATTGAAAAAGTAAATAGAGGACTTGTTGTCATTAATATTTCTCCTAGATTATACCAAATAATTATCCAAGGCCTTAAATTCACAACTTCATTGATTTTATCTACACCCATTAAAGCCGTATCATCAACAAATTAGAGATGAGATAGAGGTGGAAAACTGATACCCCAATGCCACCCTTGAATCAAACCATGACTAAAACATGACTTGATAAAACTCTCCAACCCCTCAACCATAATAATGAACAAATAAGGGGATAAAGGATCTCTTTGCCAAAGACCCCTAAAGGCTCCAAATAAATTTGAAGGCTCCCCATTGATAAGTACCAAAAAATGAAGTAGAAGTCACACAACTCATGATCTAATGAACCCATTCACTATCAAATCCAAAAGCTAAGAGAACCTTTTATAAGAATGCCCATTTGACTCTTTCATAAGTTTTTTCCATATCAAGTTTAATAAACATAGCCTTGTCCTTAAAAACTACCATAGAATGAATGGCCTCTGTAGCAATAACAACCCCATCTAGAATCTACCTACCAGTCACAAATCCCCCCTCTCATTGGAAATAAAATAATTAAGCCAAGGCTTAAGCCTTTATCTAATCAGTTTCGTAATGATTTTATAAACCACATTGTAGAGGGCAATGGGGTGAAACTGATTCAAGGAACAAGCACCTTCCTTATTCAGAATAAGAACAAAAAAGGTGGAGTTTATGGCCTTCAACATTTATTTATTCCTCTGATATTCTTTAACTACTTCCAAGAGATCCACCTTGTTTATCTCCCAAAAAACTTGAAAAATTTCATCAAGAAAACCATCAGGGCTAGGGGCTTTACCTTTCTTCATTTGAAACACAATAGTCTCCGATTCCTATAGAGAGTTGGGCTGTAAAATACCCTCATTCATCTCATGTGAAACCAAAGAAGGAATATAAGCCATAATAGAGTTTTCCTCACAACTTTTAGGGGAGAATCCTCAGTAAAAAGGGCTGAAAATAACTAAGAGGCCTCTTGAGATAATTTTTCCCACGAAGAAAGCTAATCTCCCTTAGAAGAAACAAGAGAGATGAAAAAGGTTACCATTTCTCCTTGTAGAAATAGAGTGATGGAAGAAGGAAGTATTTCTATCACCCTCTTGGAGATAATCAATTCAAGAGCTTTGCTTCCAGAAAATCTCCTCCCTCAGTTCCCATTCCTTAGTAACCTTAGCTGCCATAGTGTCTTCCTTGCATAACTCAATCATGAGACCAATATCATGAATATAGCAGGTGATATAATCTAGATGATGTTGAGCTATCAACTTATTCTGATGAAGATTCCCAAAACATTGTATATTCCACTTCTTGAGTCTATATTTCAGAAACTACAATCTCTTGACAAAGATAAACATAATAATACCATATGTTGGTCTCCCCTTATAACACCAATCAAACAACAGCTCATGAAGAGAAAGATCATGTAACCACATGAGTTGTAACTTGAAAGAAGGGTTCTTATGGGCTCTAAAAGGAACAATTAAAATTTTAATCAACCAATGGTCTAAACCCCTCCTATCTAGGATCTTAGAGCTAGTAGTCTAACTATTGTCAACCCTAAAATAGGAGACAATAAACCTATCAAGCATCTCAAAAATACTAGCATTACCACACCTTTGATTATTCCAAGTGAAAATTCCATTATTGGGTTTCACATCAATAAGATTCAAACTATCCATGTTGTTTATAAGAAGTAAAGCAATAAGGTCAAGCTTGGTAATACCTCCTATCTTATCCTGTAAACAAGAAACAACATTGAAATCTTCAGCCATAATCTAAGGATGCCAAGGAACAAGTGAGCATACATAACTAAGATGAGTCTAGAGTTGGGTCTTACCCATCAGATCAGTGGGAGCATAGACATTAGTGAAAAGACAACATTCACTAGATTCTAAACTAATAGAAATCATAGAGATATAAGAGCGACTTGAGATCCAATATAGTGGAACAACCTTTCTTAGATCCCACAAACAAGCCATACCTCTAGAATTGCCAAAAGCACCAACACATTGACAACACCCATGAGGCCAAATACTAGAGGCTCTATTCAACATACCATCCACTGATAACTTAGTTTCCTGAATGAAGATAATATCAGGAGAATGAAAACCAATCATCTCAGGAATAATCTTTTTTCTAGGAGGGCTTTTCAAATCCCTCACATTCCATGAAATAATAATCATTTAGGTGTATGAGATAAATGAGAGTCTAGGGTTTTCACCAACCCAAATTCCACCAGAGTTTCACCCATCAACTTAACCTTGTGAAGGTCTTTATTGTGACACACCTTAGAAGATTTCTTTGAGGGCCCCTTTTTAAGGGGCTTTTGTTGCAAACCCAAATCCTGCATAACCCCACCATTTTTACATGAATCCAAAGACTCATTCACATGTGAAGGAGAAGAAGCCAGCATAGCTCTATCAACCTTTGAGGTAGAAGATCCAACAAGATTGGAGGCATCCTGAAACTGGAGAGGAACTCCATTTCCCTCTGACCAATCTCCATCTAACCAACCTGCAAGTTCACCCCAGCTAGGTTTTGATTCCTAGTTTCTTCATCCTCTTACAAGACCAATTGCTACAAGCCAAAAATAGGAGGAATCCCAACTGGAATCCCCTCTTCCTGAACTAAGTCATCTAAAGCATTGAACTGATTAAAAATCCCATCATTTTGCCTATCCTTGAGAGTTCTCTTCTAACCCTTCACCTTATTAAGAGGTTTAACAGGAACAAAACCCTTCATATTTACATCCCCATTCACCATAAGAGCCTTCCCATTATCATTTTTAGGAGCAAACTTAAAAGAAGCATTAGCTGCAATCGCTGCCTGGTTAAGTTGAGTGCCATCTCCTTTACAAATTGCCATATTTATGACAATCATGATAACAAAAATGGAGAGTTTCATAATCAAGTTCTTAAATCCAGGAAGAGGATCCAACACAAACTTCTATAGAATCTGGGAAAGGATTGTTTAAATCAACTTCAACACAAATTTGAGTATAAGAGATTACCCTCTTGTCCAAAGTTTGTTGGGTAGGCCCAACTAGTTTTCCAAGCAGTCAAGCTATCATATGTAAAATATCTCTTCCCCAGAATTCTAATGAAAACTGAGGTAGATGAATCCAAAGTGGAACCTATGAAGGAAGTTCTTCAACAGAGTTGAAACCCTCTTTTTTATTTAAACAACATTTATAATTTTTATTTATTTAATATATAAATATTTTTATTTTCTTTTTAATTTTTAAAATAGATCAATTCTAAAAAATAATATACAATTTCATATTTTATTGATATGTATTACATTATAATATATTTTTAATATATAAATATATTAACTTATGTTAATGTTAATCGCTAATATAAAAAGAAATATGTTCTTAAAAAAGTTATTTTTTATGATATTAAAATTAACAAAATTACTTTAACATATATATTTAATTAAGACAAATTCAAATATTCATATAGTATGGGAATTTCTTACATAAATTATTTAGAAAAAATAAAATAACAAATAAAAAAAATTATAAATAAATCAAGATCAAAAATCTATTTTTTAGTTTCAAAAAATAAAACCATTTGCATGGCAAAAAAATGTTATAAAAACATTCTTTTTCCTTCCTCTTACCAAAAAAATAATGAATTTAAAAGCCAAGAACGCATCACAGTAAGAATGGGACTGTTTGAACAGCTACCAAAAGAAATATTAAAAGACATATTTATTTATTATTTCTATATATCTTTATAACTTATATATATATCTTTGTAATTTTTATATATTTTTTCAAATATTGTATGGGTTTATTTTTTATTTTATATTAATTTTTTATTTATATTTAAAAGAATATATCAGTCATTTTTCCTAACACGGTCATGATTTTGGGCTCTTCTCTACCCCCTCTTTCATTGTAGAACGTCTCTCTCGACATAATTAAAATAAAATTTAAAATTAAAAAGAAATTTAAAATTAAAAAGCCTTCAAAAATTTATGTAAAAAGAAATGAATAAAAATTTTAAAAGAACAATTATAACAAAGGAACACAGTGCCAAGTTCCTAAAGGAAGTAGATAAAGAGAGAGAAATGAATAGCTAAATAAACTAATGTTTGAACTATTAATATGTTGATATCAAGATTGAAATTATAATTTATGCAGATAAATTTACTCAGGTAGACCAAAATTATAACAAAGGTACAGCCTTAACAAAGTAATATTGCTTATTCAAATAAGAAAATTCCCTTTTGTCTTATCAAATGACCATTATAAAATAGTTTATCAAAAATCATCAATGTAACAGTCACTAAATTATTTAACTCGACCATCAGGTATTGATAATATAAAAAATTAATAGATCAAGCGTAGTATTTAGAGTATGGAGAAAACACAAGTGTAACAAACCAGGACCTCAAAATTTAAAAAAAAACTAACACATGTATTCAAACAAGGGACTTAAACTAGTACATCTATTTGGAGGTGATAGTGAGATAACTAATTTCATGGTCATCCCATGTCTTATAATCACCGTAAATTAGAAACATATACAATGTTCCTTACAAGGTTGATGCCAGTTCCAGTGATGGGGATGATGGCCAAGTGTACCATGAAAATAGCAGACCCAATAGACAATGGGGTCAAGACCTACACAATAAAAAAAGTACAGTTATAACTAAAATGACATAATTTCAATGGGAGTTAAGATTTATAAGACATTCTAAAGTTGATCAAATCTCCAACACCAAGTCATAAAAAATTGACTCACTATATACCCAGTTTAAACATTCACAAATGTAAGAGAAAAAAATGAAAAAAATAGTATGACAGAAAGCAGTAAAAAAACATTAGGAAAATTTTTGATAGTATAAAGCGGTATCTACTATGGTATAATGTATCAAAATATTTATGTATTTACATGAATAGCAGTAGATATGTTCTATACCACTCTTATCATTATAACTGTAGCACAATTCTAATTCTAATTGATGTATGTATATTGTTTTTGCTGCTATTACATGAAAGATTAAAAATGGAAGGATATGGAATGGGTGCAAATGAAACATAACCTACAATACCATGTGGAGGTCCAGTATTGAATTTGCTACCCCTAATTGTACTTCATCCATTTTTGAGGTCACCTCCTCTTCATCTTGGCAGTAGTACTAACTGACATCATAGATAGAAAAAGTTGATATTTCACAATCCAACATTGAGTGGTAATGATAAGGATCTTGTCACGAAAGATCTCTTGACATATGATGCTTTGAGATGACATCTTGAACACCAACATGGAAATTGCTATAGGCGCCCTAATCTCCATGTAGGGACCATATTGATGAACAAAGGATTATCATTAAACAGAGACGGAAGGATGATAGGCTCTATTCAGGGATCCATATTGGTGACCTTTTTGACTTTAGAATGGAGCTAAGTGTAATTGGCCTGCATGGTCCATGTTAGGTTGGTATTGATTTCATCTTTATTGAACATACTCTTTGCTATCAGTATTGTTTCTTCTGATTATTATGCAGACAATGAAGACAATGCTGACAAATTGATTTATAGTGGGCATGGAGGAAAATAAAAATATTCATCTCAACAACACTTTATCCAACCTGCATTAAAAAAAATAGGAAAATATTAAGGCGTCCAACCCTGACGTAATTTCTTCCCCAAATGCAAGGCCAAAATGAGAGGGAATTTAATGTGCATCCAGAAGTACAGTATCATGAAGTAGACTACAGGTATCTTCACATGCATTACATGCACGATCAGGAGCAACTGGTAGAAATCAAGAAACTCGATGTCCCTCTGACATCACTACCAATAAAAAGTAATTGGTCGGCCATATGGTGGTTAAGCTTCATATGATAGTGACACTACGAATTAATAATGACTGTGTCTTAATTAATGTGAAGCTAAAAATAACATGATTTTTTTTCATCCAATCAAAGTTTAACAAATATATCATCGGTCAAAGACCTTGCAATTAATCTAGGCAAAAAGGTTTATATAATTCCTAGCACACAAAATAGTACATACTGATTGGTTCAGATAGAAGGGAGTAATCGTTGGTTAATGAAAAATGATAGCTAATGGATCCCTTTGGGACTAATAAGTAGAGAAGTAGATAGATGAAAAGTAATTATAACATCTAATGTAATATAGTTTTTTACTAATTTTTAAAAAATGATTTGAATATATATTTTAATTGTAATTTTTTTTATAATTAAGTATAGAGAAAGGAGGAGAGATGTAAAACTTTTGTAATGATTATAAAATATATTTTTGCATTTAATAATTGAAAATAATATTTCATACCAAATTGAGTTTAATTATGAATAATTTAAAAACATTATTTTTATTTCAACATTAAACAATATAAAACACTATCTTAAATCAAATTAAAATGAATAAAAATTCAATTAATTATACAAAATTAAATAAAAATATTTACTAAAAGAAGGAAACAATTTTTTAAATAACTAACTAATGAAAGTCTTCCATTATCTAAGTAAATTAAAGTTAATATGCATTTATTCTTAAATGATAATTATTTATTAGTACATTGGGTTATTTGTCTTTAAAATAATAGATTTTCACATTCATATATTATGATTTAAAAAATGAACTATGTAATTTTATGTAATGTACACAAAATATAAAAGTAAAGTGAAAACTCAAAAATTCTCAAATATTTTAAAATTTAAATTGAAAATATAAATAAATAATCTTATTTTAATGCAATAGTTTTTATCTTATTAAAATTATATAAAATAAAAATTAATATATTAATGAGTTTTCACAATATATGTTTGGAATTCTTAAATCCTCTTATCCTAAAAATAAAGCTTATAATTTTGAAGAACAAATTCAAAATTATCCCAACTCAATAATCTCCAAAAATATAAAAATATATAATTAAATATTAATTTTTTTTATAGAAATAATATTTTAATCTCAATAACAAAATACATATTAATTAAATAACATAACATTTATACTATTTTAAAATCTAATTATTTTCCATTATAAATATAATATAATACTTTTGAATGAAATATTAGATTTAAATTTGATTATTTATAGGTAACCTTTCAAATCCCAATTTAAACCCTATCTGATAAAAACAAAACTTACACCCACTGAATAACATAACATCCATACTATTTTAAAATCCATTTATATTCTATTATGAAGAATAACATATTAAATTTCAATTTGACAAATTTGATTATTTGTAAACAATATTTAAACTTGCAAACTTGTCTATAAAAAAAAAAAAAAAATTAGATGTAACACTATACACCTACTTTCAATACGGAGATTGAAACATCTAAAAGTCACAGTAACTTTGATTATGAAATTTCATATTTTCATATCAAACAAACCACTTATGTCTGTTAACATTCAAATTATAGAATAAAATATTATATTTGAAATTTATCATAACATTTTATATATAATTAAAAACAACTGTAATGTACATATCTCCACATTGTCATATCAAACAAATATTAGATTTAAATTTGACCATAACAAAATATAAATTTGCTTTCCTTGGAATCTATGTGAATAACAAAATATAAATTTGAATTTTTTATTCATTTATATATTTTAGATCTAATTTTTACCTTTTTTTTCAATAAATCTAATGTGATTACAATGGATACAAGAGATAATAATATTTTTTTTGCTTTCATGATGGAATATGGAATGTAATGTAAAAGATTGATTAAAAGTTTTAAACAATTTTTTCAAAAACATCCTTACATTTTTTGGATTTTATTTTTATATAGTTTTTTATCCAATAAATTTAGTGTGACTTTAAAAAAGTAAGAAAATAATAATATGTATTATTTGTGATGATAGATTAAAGATGTGAGTATGAATTATGATCTAAAACATCAATCAAAATTTATATTAAATAGATTTTCTAAACATTTATATAAACATTTTAGATTTTTATATTTACACATTTTTTATTTAATAAATTTAATGTGATTATAATAAATAAAAAAATTATAATATAATATAATTCAAAATATCAAATGAAAATTCAGTCAAATAATTTTCCAAAATACTATTCAAACATTTGTTTATTTTATTTTTACATACTTTACGATGAATGCAAGAGAAAAAAAACATACACTATTTTGTGTAGCAGATGAGACCTTAATCCCATTGCATATAATATGGTTCATATTTGGAAATGAATTACTAAAGAAGTTATGTTATAATACATAGCTGGTTTATAAATGAAAAATTGTTTTTTTAATCAGGTTTTAAATATATTAAATTGGTGTCATTAGTGTGAAATACTTGAAAATAATGGAAATGATTTGAATGTGATTTGTTAGATTTTTATGTTAGTCTTAATTTATTTTGATTTCTTTGCTTTCTTATTTCTTATAACATATTTGTGGAAGTTTTGGAGTTAATCATGCATTTATTGTGCTTAATGCACCACACTTTGGGTGATATTTTAACATAATTTTCTCTTTCCTTTCTATTACATTTATTATTGTAGGTGATAAGAAGAGTGTCACTAATGTAAGCTAGGAAATTACTGTCGAAAGTTAACGATTCGTTATAGCTTTCAATTCTCCCTCTAACCCAATGTTTGCTTACTCCACAATGTTGTAGTAAATATATGTAAGAGGTATGAAAATTACTCTCTTATAGCTTATTTTCTATCTTGGAATATTCTCTTAATGTTTGATTTCAACACTAGTGGGAACCCTTGATTGTCCATGTCATTGGCATTTGAAACATTACAAAGTTTTTTGTTATCTAATTTAAGGAGTTGTCCCATGTCTAAGTTCTATTGGCTAAATTTACCTATTGGTTATTGAGGAATCAGTCTCTTTATTTATTCCCATGGACCTATAACTTTAAGGTCATTGAGTAGGCTTCCTTTCAAGTGTCAGTTTAAATTGAATTCCTTGACCTCCCATTCCTCTATGGTACTTTCTTGAGAATATTGTCAAACCCATAGGGTGTGTTTTATTTCACAAGAGAAATAGGTAATATTGAGCATGTGCCAATTCTACCTCAAAGTCAACCTAACTAAGGATTTAAAAGAATCCATTGATATTCAAGTTGACATTGAGCATTTTACACAAAAAAAAATGTTTACTTCATCTTCCTAACACAAGTTTGTATTGTCAATCTCCTGATGACTAGATAAAACACTTCCACCTCATGGGATGGTAGAAAAATTCACATGGAAAATGATAATTTAAAAATCCTAAGGTAGTGGAAAACAATAGCAATTATATGAAAGTTACCAACAAAAATTCATTAATTAGTAACAAAACTACCAATCGGTTGCTACACCCCCTACACAAAAACCCTCTCCTAAGGTGTGAAAAATCAATCCCACATACAAGACTTTTATTATGTGTATGGACTTGTAGAGCCATGTTTCACAAGTTATTAAAGTGACATAAATCCTCTACAAATAATATGACCTTAAGGTAGTCATAAAAGAAACTTTATGGCAGTGGAAACTCTCCCCATTTAGATAATTGGTAAAAAAGTCATTCCATTCTACTTGGGGATTTTTTTACACTTTTAAATATATCATATATATCTATGGGGAGATAATTATGCATGATACTTCCCAATGAATGTTTTATTTTGGAATGTTTGAGGTTTCACATAGTGCTCTCATAAATTCTTGATGTGAATTGTACATAAACCATTGAGAACTTTTTATTTTTTTGTCTACAACAAGTTAACTTTTAGGGTTTGTTTATCAAACTTTTTTGAAATGAATTTGATTTGATGCTACTCAATTTTACACCCTACACAATGATGATCATCCCAGTGTTAGTATTTTGGTTTTGACAAAAAAAATACTCCTTGATTGTTACCATAACGGGTGATCTATGACACTAGGATTTTTGGTTTTTTCTTAATATTAATGGACATTCATTATGGATTTTCAATATTTATGCCTCCAATTATGGTCCTCATAGATTTAATTGATGGATATATCTAGCTAACAACCTACCCCTCACCATGTGGCCAGTTTTTTACATTTTAGTATGGCGGAGAATCCTTATGATAAGGTTGGTGAACTATGAATATGATGATGTGTGGGAGAATGTGATGTATGGTGTTACTTTAAATACCATTTGGTGTATCGTGTCTTATAAAATTACATATTAACATCTAATACTTGATTTATGTGGTCCACCTACTGAGGTGACACTAATAATGTCCCTAGAATATTAGAACATTATATGATTTTAAAGCAAGAGGTATTTAATTTTGCTAATATTAATGGGCATATTATCCTTGTGAAATATTAATATGTTCTCTCATATATAATCCCATCACTTAAAGAGTGAAGTGTAGTAATAAATGGTTAAAAGTGCCTTAGAAATGATTTTTCCTAAACATCCCCCTCCTTTCCCATGAGGGCACCCTCCGTTTCAATACCCAGGTTTAAAATATTGTACTTAGACAACCTTCTGGTGAAAGTTAGATAGAGTGGTAGAATGAGTCCATCCTTCATATCAACTCCTTTATTCACCACCAAAAAAAATATATTTATCCCATTTGAAAGTAGGAAGATGGGGATGTACTCAAATAATACTAGTGGATACATTCTCTCCTTGAGTGTAATCCTTTTGACTTGAAGATGCAATCCCAAACTGACAGTCTCAAACACCAAATCAAAGTGGTAGATAATCATGCTTCCACATGGGTGAAACTTTGTGCTCACTATAATTGAATCAAAATTAGATTTCTAAGGCTTCCAAGTAATTAGTAAAACTTTTTAGAGCCAAGAAATCTTGATATCATATAAAGGCCATAAAAGTAGCCTAATTGAAAGTCACTTCTCTCCTTTAAATATTAAATCCATATGATCCCCATACTTCCTTTATATATATATATATATATATATATCCACTAGATTTGGCATAGGGAGATCCATAGGAAATACAATGATGTAGGAGGATTTTGTAAGATTTGTTACCTTCAATGGATCTGACAACCCACTTAGCACATAGAAAAATTATTATATATATATATATATATATATATATATATATATATATATATATATATATATATATATATATATAATTTCCCTATGTGCTAAATGGGTTGTCAAATCTAATAAACATAAAAAATCTTAAAAAATCCTCCTACATCATTATATTTCCTATGGATATCCCTATGACAAATCTAGTTGAAAAAGCATTATTCTCCACAATCTATTGATTAGTTTTACTTATGTCGAAATTGAATGCTCATTTGTAGTGGAAATAATATAGAAATATTATGAAATCGTTTATCCTTATTTAAAATAGGTTAGTGATGTATTTCTTAGATGTATTTCCTTCAATGACCATATCTCTTGTGGTCTCCTATCATAACAAGTATCAGATTCCTTTTGGTTGAAATGTTTGGCATAAAATCTTTGAGACTTTTAAGAAATGGATTTCAAGCTATAAAGGATTTTATTTCTACTCATGACTGGGCCCCATGGTCTTCACCAAAGGTGAAATTAGATTTAATCAATTATTACTTACCAATTATTCTCTAAATTCAAGAGCTAATGCCATATGTCATGTTCCACAAATTGGGTCTACAACCCTTATGCTTATGGTGGAAAGATTTAATGTGGACTATGATATTCATTTTAATAACTATTTTCCCAACCTCTTTTATCAGGTCATGAGCCCATTATCATTAACTATTGGTAATTTCAATAGGCTTTGAAACCTTAATTACTCACCTAGGATGTGGTTTATATAGATTAACCAAATTTGGAATGCTAAACTTGAACCCAAGCTAGCTCATTTACTTTAGTGTATAGTCTATCAAGGCCTTCTACTTGAGGAGAGTTTTTCTCACCTTGGAATTTCTCAACCCAAGTGACAATATTGCTTCAAACATAAGTCCTTCGAGCATATATGTTATAAATGCCTCACATCCAATTATGTTGGTAGCGGATACATAGTCTATTTTAAACCTACCATCTTGAAGCTTTCTAATAGTGTTTGGATATCTTTTTAAATTATTTTAATTTGTAGATATGTATTAATTGTTTAAATAATTTATTTAGAGTTGTTATTATTTTATAATTATGGAATGGTAGAAACTATAATTTATTTAAAAATGAGGAATATTCTTCTTATTTATCTATTGATGACAAAGTGTCTAGATTATCTTTGACCTATATATAGATTTAAGCCCAAGTGAAGAATGTTGCCATAGATGTTAGTAATTTTTAGGAGTTGCTTGGCCACTAGGAGAACACTCCTTATGCCATGAGTTGCATCCCCCTGGATCTTCTACCATAGGGCTCACCACCTCTAGTGCCTAGACTCAGACAATTTTTTTCTCACATCCACAAATCATATATCCACCTATCCACCTCAATAGGTGGGGGAGGGAGGGATGAAGTTTGTTGTCACTGTGTGGGATATATGTTTCTTGTCCTTCTTAGTGGGGATTTCTAGTTGTTCTTGAACCTATTAGTAGTGTGGTTCAACATCCTCTAAGTTAGGTTAGTACTATTTATTTGGCTCTTTTAGACCCCATAGATGGATGGGTGGCTTTTAATCTTCCCTTAGTTTATTATTCATACTAGAATGCTCAACTACCTAAGAATAATCCTCAAACTCCTATTTTTGTGTGTTGGCTTGTGACTAATTTCATAATATGCTTGTTATAGTTGCTTTGGTATCATTATGTTTACCGTGATTTTGAAGTGTTGATATTTATTTTGGTATATTTTAAGCTAATATTTTCCTCTAGTAGGGAGTCTCAGCGATGAATACCAACTAGTTACTTTAATTTCTAACATTTTGTAAATTGTTATTTTTATTAATAATAGTCTTACTAAAGCATTATAAAAGTAAATTTGTGTCTTTAATTTTTAATTATAAATATAACTATATGGATTTGACATTTTATAGTTTTTTCATAAAAATACAAAATAAAATTATAATAAAAAACATGTTACATTTCTAATATTTTATTCATCAACTAACTATACAAGTGAAAAACATAGTTGTAGTTAACCTTTGTATGCATTAGGCATAGTTGTAGTGCCATATATTTTTATTAGCAATCATATGACCACTAAGAGCCAATTTTTAAGCTAATTGGTCCACACCTGATTATAGTTTAAATGGTTTTAACTAATGAGAACCTTATGACATTTGAACATGGGTGGTTTGGGACACATTTATACCCTTTAATTAACTACCCTAATTCTCATCGGTGATAATTAGAGTCAAAAAAGCTCTAATGTAGTGTTTATGATAGATTATAATAAAAATTATTTGTAAGTTAAAGAAATTGGAAGTTGTACATAATTGTTAGGTAGTAATTATAATCTTATCTTAGTGAAGTTTAGTAAAACTTATATTTGTATGAAATTAAATATTTCAAATCTTTTCATTTTGAAATTATTAATAATAAATTTATTTTGTTTTTTAACTTTTTTTTTTAATCTCATATATTAATAAAATAATATATTAAAAAATGAATCATACAAAAAATGATTGGATGTATTACATTAAAAAGGAGACATTTGCAAATGTCGAGAATCATTAACAAATTAACTTAATAGTGATAAACTTTTTAACCAAAAAATAAATGCATTAAATTATAACCATATAAAGACAACAACGTAACACGAAAGACTATAAATAAAAGTTTGTTTAGTTTTAGTTCCAAATTTTTATCCAAAAGGATTATTATTTATAGAAGTCAACTTATGCTAAAACACACACCAATATTTTTTTCTAAATCGACTCCACCAATAAGCATATTCTTTATTTTTAATTAAAAGAGTAAAAACCTTTTAACATATGTAAATTGTTTTTTAAACACTAAACCTTTTAGTTCAGTGTATGATTTAAATAAAGACCTATTCCTTTAAAAAGAGTAGGATGTGAGTTGTTTTAAATTATTTTACAATATTATAAAATATTACAAACTATTAAACTAAATCTAATCAACAAAAAAAAACACACACACTATATACATACACACACACATACACACATATACACACACACACACACACATTCATAATAATATATTTTATTTACCATTATTTTTTTACCAACAAGTTTAGGTATTCATACAATAATTAATTGTCCCAAACATTTTAATAGTTTATATTTGTTAATTATCATGTTTTATTTGTCATTTCAGTTTTTATTTTTGTTTATTATTTATATTTATTTGTAGCTTTAGTTTCAACATTTAAAATTATTTAGAAGTTAATATTTTGTTACATTAACTACTAAAAATATTGTTTTTACTTATTTCATCTCATTACTTTAAATTTAACAATACAAAGAGCAAATACAATATAATATTTAACATAAAAGAAAAGATTAACTATCACATGACTCTTATTTATTTATATTAAAAATATTTTAACAAAAAAATAATAATTAGAAAATAATTTTGTAAATTTTATTCATATTTAAAAGTGAGAAAATAGAAATAATAAATTTTATTCACCATTCTCTTCTTACCAACAAATATTAATAAATATTTACTAATTAATTATCCCGAACATTAAATCAACATTCTGCGATTGAGGAATGTTTGAGATAATAAAATGGTAATGTTCATGATAATCAAATGAGCACACTTTCACATGGAATAAATTGTTTCATGCTTCCGAATTTCACTTACTTTGAAGGAATAAACTTATAAAAATAATTTTGAATGTAGTGTTTTTTAACAATATGTCATTTTTAATCTCAAAACCCTTTTTTTCCTTCAAATGCATGGACATCACTTTCTAATTCATGTCATTAATTCTTTCTTACCTCTTTTGTTGTAGATAGTGGATATTTTATTCTTTTAATAAATAGATTACCAATTGTATTGAAATTCTAGCTCATTATTTCTTTCTTATTTCTTTTATTGTAAATAACATATATTCTATTGTTTTAATAAAAATATTAATAATTATAATGAAATTTTAACTCGTGTCATTATTTTTTCTCACTTTATATATATATATATATATATAAAATTTATATTTTATTTTTTGAGTAAATAAATTAATAATTATATTGAAAATGTATTAGTATATTTATCTTAAATAAATTTATGTAAAAGACACTGAGACATGTCATTTTACAAGTTATATTAGATTTGTGATATAAGTAGAATAAACAACTCAAAAATGATATCTCTTGCTATTTTAACATAAATTTATTTAAAATAAATATTTTAGTTATATAACATATGATTATCATAATTATAGAATTTATTTATAATAATATAATTATCTAATTTTAAATATAATAATATTATATAAATTTATAACTCAAAAAAGATAAAATTATTTGAAATTGATTAATAACCAAATTTGGTTAAAATTAAATTTTATTATGTCATCCTCTCTCTCTCTCTCTCTCTCTCTCTCTCTCTCTCTCTCTCTCTCTCGTCTCTCTCTCTCTCTCTCTCTCTCTCTCTCTCTCTCTCTCATTTTTTTAAAAGAAAAAGAGGTAAAAATTTATTGAATTAGAGAAACATTACAAAGCAATAAGCAACAACCCACATAAACCACCAACCGATCATGCAACAGAATTCCCCAAAGGGACCCAACTAAGGAACCAATTACATGTGAAAGTCTTCAATGATTATCTTTTTGAGGGACAAAGAGAGATCTGAGGATAAAAGATCTCAGTCAACTATAATCCACCACTCTACATGCTCAGAGGCCAACTTTGTTAGAAGATCAACTACCCTATTCCATTCTCTTGGAGTATGATGAAAAAAAACAAATTCCAAAGAACTACATAGCTTCAAAATATGTTTGACCATAATAGATAGTTTCCTAATTAACACCATCAAATATCTACTCATTCAACATATCAACACCAATCTATGAATTAGATTCACAAATAATCCTCTTCCAATCTAGGAAACAACCTCTTTCAATAGCATGAAAAATATCAAGAGCCTCCATCAGATTATTAGAATGGTGACCCTTATAAATAGAAAAAAATAACACCACCCCTCTATTACTATCCTTGTCAATATCACCAATCCCAACATGCCTAGGATTCGCATAAAAGATCCATCTGTATTTATCTTTATCACTCTTTGAGGGGGAGGGTGCCACCGATCCTCTAATGAATCTTCTTCTTAACCTAGTGAGGGCCATTACTAGTGGAGAAACTAGGCCCTCTACCCTCCAAATGTAGATTTATCACAAAAGGCAAATCACTTAGATCCATAGAAACTGACAAGTCACATTTAGCTAAAATAGTCTCTTGGATCTTGTTGAAGATCTTCCACCATAAAAGATCCCCTACCTGATTACATCTTGGAAAATCCTTCTATTTCTCTCAAGCCAAAGGTGCCAAATAATAAATGTACGGACATAATACAAGCATTTTGAAGAAAATCCATCTTAGTAAGAGGCCTCCTCAAGATTTCCCAAAACTCTATAAAAGAAGAGGCATGAACACATGGATGACCCCATAACCCCCACCAAAGATGACAAATCCTTCTAGAATAAGGACACTAAAAGAAAAGGTACAAGTACAATCCTCACTATTATTGCACAAAACACAGATGGAAGGCCCTTAGAAGCATCTTTTCCACATATTTTCCCATGTAAGACATTTATTTTGAACAACCAACCATAAAAATAAATTACACTTAGGCCAAGAAAATTTATTCCAAACCTACTTCCAACAAAGGACCCTAACCTTTACATACAACCATCTATCAAGCTCCGTATATCAAGAGGCAATAGAGAATCTGCCCTTGAAATCAAAACCCCAAGCCAAAATATCCTTGTCCTTGAAGAGAACTACACATTCTACCAGCCAAGATTTTAGCAAGCTCTTGCCTCTCCTCAGTACTTCCTAGAGGCCAGTCGTAGTGATCCTTCCAACACCACACCTCCACTTGACCCAAGGCCTAAATAGTTTTAAAGTCTTCTAAATTACACCAACTAGCTTTCATCAAGATGTCATAGAGAGGTTGAAAATGGGGAAATGTAGAAATAATAGAGGGATAACCATCCCAAGAATCATACCAAAAGAGGGCTTCTAAGCCATTATTGCAAATCCAAAAACAAATCCTCTTTTATCAGCTTTGCCCCCTCTTTTGAGAGTATACTAAATCATATACCATTTCCCCTAGAGATAATATCGAGGAACTTCATAGGAATTCACCCCTTTGAGGTACTTATGATTAAAAATTCTAGCCCATTCTTGATTCTAGAAAGTGCACCAATGTCAGTTATAACTTAGCAGCTAAAGCTTGACCCATCAAACTAGTAGACTTGAGACCAAGACCAGCCTCCTATTTCAGCCTACAAATAGATTCCAACTTCACCAAAATCCACTTCAAATTGAGAAGATCACCTACCCAAAGGAATTGAAGAGTGAGGGAATCAAACTCCCTAACAAATATGGTAGTAGAAACTTTCATAAAACATTAATAAATAGGAAGAGATTGAACCACAAATTTGATAAAAACTACATGAACATTTGAAGAGATACACTCGTAGGATGTGAGTCCAATGAATAACCCTCCTACAAAATTTATCCAAGACATCCTACCAAAAATTTCTTGGCTAAGGACCCACTGTAAGGGGAATCCCCAAATAAACAAGAAGAAGAGTGCCAATTTGAAATCAAATAATTTGAGCAATCTTAGACTGAATAAGTTAAGGAATATTGAAAAAGTAAATAGAGGACTTGTTGTCATTAATTTTTTTCCTAGATTCTACCAAATAAGTATCTAGGGCCTTAAATTCACAACTTCATTGATTTTATCTACACCCATTAAAGCTGTATCATCAACAAATTAGAGATGAGACAGAGGTGTCAAATTGATACCCCAATGCCACCCTTGAATCAACCCATGACTAACACATGACTTGATAAAACTCCCCAACCCCTCAATCATAATAATGAAAAAATAACGGGATAAAGGATCTCCTTGCCAAAGACCCCTAAAGGCTCCAAATAAACTTAAAGGCTCCCCATTGATAAGTACCAAAAATGAAGTAGAAGTCACACAACTCATGATCTATTCAACCCATTCACTATCAAATCCAAAAGCTAAGAGAAACTTCTGAAAGAATGCCCATTTGACTCTGTCATAAGTTTTTTCCATATCAGGTTTGATAAACATAGCCTTGTCCTTAAAAACTACCATAGAATGAATGGCCTCTGTAGCAATAACAACTCCATCTAGAATCTACCTACTAGTCACAAATCCCCCTCCTCTCATTGGAAATAAAAGAATTAAGCCAAGGCTTAAGCCTTTATGTAATTAGTTTGATAATGATTTTATAAACCACATTGCAGAGGGCAATGGGGTGAAACTGATCCAAGGAACAAGCACCTTCCTTCTTTAGAATAAGTAAAAAAAAGGTGGAGTTCATGGCCTTCAACATTTATTTATTCCTCTGATATTCCTTAACTACTTCCAAGAGATCCACCTTGTTTATCTCCCAAAAACTTGAAACAATTCAGCAAGAAAACCATCAGGTTCAGGGGCTTTACCTTTCTTCATTTGAAACACAATAGTCTCCAATTCCTATAGAGAGTTGGGCTATAAAAGACCCTCATTCATCTTGTGTGAAACCAAAAATGGAATACAAGCCATAATAGAGTTTTCCTCACAACTTTTAGGGGAGAATCCTCAGTTAAAAGGGAAAAAAACTAAGAGGCCTCCTGAGATAATTTTGCCCAAGAAGAAATTTGAACTCCCTTAGAAGAAACAAGAGAGATGAAAAAGGTTACCATTTCTCCTTGTAGAAACAGAGTGATGGAAGAAGTAAGTATTTCTATCACCCTCTTGGAGATAATCAATTCAAGAGTTTTGCTTCCAAAAAAAACTCCTCCCTCAGCTACCATTCCTCAAGAACCTTAGCTGCCATAGCCTCTTCCTTGCATAACTCAATTGTGAGACCAAGATCTTGAATATAGCAGGTGATAGAATCTAGATGAACTTGAGCTATCAACTTATTGTGATGAAGATTCCCAAAACATTGTATATTCCACTTCTCGAGTCTATATTTCACAAACTACAATCTCTTGACAAAGATAAACATAATAATACCATATGTAGGTCTCCCCTTATAACACCAATCAAACATCAACTCATGAAGAGAAAGATCATGTAACCACATGAGTTGTAACTTGAAAGAAGGGTTCTTATGGGCTCTAAAAGGAACAATTAAAATTTTAATCAACCAATGGTCTAAACCCCTCTTATCCAGGATCTTAGAGTTAGTAGTCTATCTATTATCAACCCTAAAATATTAGACAAGAAACCTATCAAGCATCTCAAAAATAGAAGCATTACCACACCTTCGATTATTCCAAGTGAAAATTCCATTATTGGGTTTCACATCAATAAGATTCAAACTAGCCATGTTGTTTATAAGAAGTAAAGCAATAGTGTCAAGCTTGGTAATACCCCCTATCTTATCCTGTAAAAAAGAAACAACATTAAAATCTCTAGCCATAATCTAAGGATGCCAAGGAATAAGGGAGCATACATAACTAAGATGAGTCTAGAGTTGGGTCTTACCCATCAGATCAGTGGGAGCATAGACATCAGTGAAAAGACAACATTCACTAGATTCTAAACTAGTAGAAATCATAGAGATATAAGAGCAAGTTGAGATCTAGTATAGTGGAACAACCTTTCTTAGATCCCATAAACAGGCCATACCTCCAGAGTTTCTAAAAGCACCAACACATTGACACCACCCACAAGGCCAAATACTAGAGGCTCTATTCAACATACCATCCACTGATAACTTAGTTTCTTGAATGAAGATAAATATCAGGAGAATGAAAAACAATCATCTTAGGAATAATACTTTTTCTAGGAGGGATTTTCAAACCCCTCACATTCCATGAAATAATAATCATTTAGGTGTATGAGATAAATGAGAGTCTAGGGTTTTCACCAAACCAAATTCTACCAGAGTTTCACCCATCAGCTTAACCTTATCAAGGTCTTTGTTTCAACCCACCTTAGCATATTTCTTTGAGGGGCCCTTTCTAAGGGGCTTTTGTTGCAAACCCAAATCCTGCATAACCCCACCATTTTTACATGAATCCAAAGACTCATTCACATGTGAGGAGAAGAAGCCACCATAGCTCTATCAACCTTTGAGGTAGAAGATCCAACAAGATTGGAGGCATCCTACAACTGGAGAGGAACTCCATTTCCATCTGACCAACCTACAAATTCACCCTAGCCAGGTTTTGATTCCTATTTTCTTCATCCTCTTGCAAGACCACTTCTTACAAGCCAAAACTAGGAGGAATCCCAACTAGAATCCCCTCTTCCTGAACTAAGTCATATAAAGCATTGAACTGATTAAAAATCCCATCATTTTGTCTATCCTTGAGTGTTCTCTTCTAACCCTTGCCCTTATTACGAGGTTTAACAGGAACAAAACCCTTCATATTTGCATCCCCATCCACCATAGGAGTCTTCCTATTATCATTTTTAGGAGCAAACTTAAAAGAAGCATTAGCTGCAATAGCTACCTGGTTAAGTCGAGGACCATCTCCTTTTCATATTCCCATATTTGTGACAATCATGATAACAAAAAGGGAGAGTTTCATAATCAAGTTCTTGAATCCAGGAAGAGGATCCAACACAAACTTCTATAGAATCTGGCAAAGGATTTTTTAAATCAACTCCAACACAAATTTGAGCATAAGAGATTACCTTCTTTTCCAAAGTTTGTTGGGTAGGCCCAACTAGTTTTCCTAGTAGTCAAGCTATCATATGCAAAATATCTCTTCCCCAAAATTCTAATGAAAACTGAGGTAGATGAATCCAAACTGGAACCTATGAAGGAAGTTCTTCAATAGAGTTGAAACCCTCATTTTTATTTAAACAACATTTATAATTTCTATTTATTTAATATATACATCTTTTTATTTTCTTTTTAATTTTTAAAATAGATGAATTCTAAAAAAATAATATACAATTTCAAATTTTATTGATATGTATTACATTATAATATATTTTTAATATATAAATATATTAACTTATGTTAATGTTGATCGCTAATATAAAAAGAAATATGTTCTTAAAAAAGTTATTTTTTATAATAATATTAAAATTAACAAATTTTTTTTAACATAATATTTAATTAAGAAAAATTCAAATATTCATATAGTGTGGGAATTTCTTACATCAATTATTTAGAAAAAATAAAAGAACAAATTAAAAAAAATTATAAATAAGTCAAGATCGAAAATCTATTTTTTAGTTTCAATAAATAAAACCATTTGCATGGCAAAAAAATGTTATAAAAACATTCTTTTTCCTTTCTCTTATGAAAAAAGTAATGAATTTAAAAGCCAAGAACGCATCACAGTAAGAATGGGACTGTTTGAAGAGCTACTAGAAAAAATACTAAAAGAGATTTTTATTTATTATTTCTATATATCTTTATAACTTATATATATATATATATATATATATATATATATATACATACATATACATATACATATACATATATATACATACATATACATATACATATATATACATACATATACATATATACATATACATATATACATATACATATATATATATATATATATATATCTTTGTAATTTTTATATATTTTTTCAAATATTGTATGGGTTTATTTTTTATTTCATATTAATTTTTTATTTATATTTAAAAGAATATATCAGTCATTTTTCCTAACACGATCATGATTTTGGGTTCTTCTCTACCCCTCTTTCATTGTAGAACGTCTCTCGACATAATTAAAATAAAATTTAAAATTAAAAAGTCTTAAAAAAATTATGTAAAAAGAAATGAAATGAATAGAAATTTTATAAGAACAATTATAACAAGAGAACACAGTGCCAAACCCCTATAGGAAGTAGATAGAAAGAGAGAAATGAATAGCTAAATAAACCAATGTTTGAACTATTAAAATGTTGATATCAAGATTGAAATTATAATTTATGCAGACAAATTTACTCGGGTAGATCAAAATTATAACAAAGGTACAGCCTTAACAAAGTAACATTGATTATTCAAATAAGAAAATTCCCTTTTGTCTTATCAAATGACCATTATAAAATAGTTTATCAAAAATCATCAATGTAACAGTCACTAAATTATTTACCTCGACCATCAGGTACTGATAATATAAAAAATTAATAGATCAAGCGTAGTATTCAGAGTATGGAGAAAACACAAGTGCAACAAACCAGGACCTCAAAATTTAAAAAAAACTAACACATGTATTCAAACAAGGGAATTAAACTAGTACATCTATTTGGAGGTGATAGTGAGATAACTAATTTCATGGTCATCCCATGTCTTATAATCACCATAAATTAGAAACATATCCAATGTTCCTTACAAGGTTGATGCCAGTTCCAGTGATGGGGATGATGGCCAAGTGTACCATGAAAATAGCAGACCCAATAGACAATGGGGTCAAGACCTACACAATAAAAAAAGTACAGTTATAACTAAAATGACATAATTTCAATGGGAGTTAAGATTTATAAGACATTCTAAAGTTGATCAAATCTCCAACACCAAGTCATAAAAAATTGACTCACTATATACCCAGTTTAGACATTCACAAATGTAAGAGAAAAAAATGAAAAAAATAGTATGACAGAAAGCAGTATAAAAACTTTAGGAAATTTTTTGATAGTATAAAGCGGTATCTACTATGGTATAATGTATCAAAATATTTATGTATTTACATGAATATCAGTAGATATGTTCTATACCACTCTTATCATTATAACTGTAGCACAATTCTAATTCTAATTGATGTATGTATATTGTTTTTGCTGCTATTACATGAAAGATTAAAAATGGAAGGATATGGAATGGGTGCAAATGAAACATAACCTACAATACCATGTGGAGGTCCAGTATTGAATTTGCTACCCCTAATTGTACTTCATCCATTTTTGAGGTCACCTCCTCTTCATCTTGGCAGTAGTACTAACTGACATCACAGATAGAAAAAGTTGATATTTCACAATCCAACATTGAGTGGTAATGATAAGGATCTTGTCATGAAAGATCTCTTGACATATGATGCTTTGAGATGACATCTTGAACACCAACATGGAAATTGCTATAGGCGCCCTAATCTCCATGTAGGGACCATATTGATGAACAAAGGATTATCATTAAACAGAGACGAAAGAATGATAGGCTCTATTCAGGGATCCATATTGGTGACCTTTTTGACTTTAGAATGGAGCTAAGTGTAATTGGCCTGCATGGTCCATGTTAGGTTGGTAATGATTTCATCTTTATTGAACATACTCTTTGCTATCGGTATTGTTTCTTCTGATTATTATGCAGACAATGAAGACAATGCTGACAAATTGATTTATAGTGGGCATGGAGGAAAATAAAAATATTCATGTCAACAACACTTTATCCAACCTGCATTAAAAAAAGTAGGAAAATATTACGGCGTCCAACCCTGACGTAATTTCTTCCCCAAATGCAAGGCCAAAATGAGAGGGAATTTAATGTGCATCCAGAAGTACAGTATCATGAAGTAGACTACAGGTATCTTCACATGCATTACATGCACGATCAAGAGCAACTGGTAGAAATCAAGAAACTCGATGTCCCTCTGGCATCACTACCAATAAAAAGCAATTGGTTGGCCATATGGTGGTTAAGCTTCATATGATAGTGACACTACGAATTAATAATGACTGTATCTTAATTAATGTGAAGCTAAAAATAACATGATTTTTTTTCATCCAATCAAAGTTTAACAAATATATCATCGGCCAAAGGCCTTGCAATTAATCTAGGCTAAAGGTTTACATAATTCCTAGCACACAAAATAGTACATACTGATTGGTTCAGATAGAAGGGAGTAATCATTGGTTAATGAAAAATGATAGCTAATAGATCCCCTTTGGGACTAATAAGTAGAGAAGTAGATAGATGAAAAGTAATTATAACATGTAATGTAATATAGTTTTTTACTAATTTAAAAAAAATGATTTGAATATATATTTTAATTGTAATTTTTTAATAATTAAGTATAGAGAAAGGAGGAGAGATGTAAAACTTTTGTAATGATCATAAAATTTATTTTTGCATTTAATAATTGAAAATAATATTTCATACCAAATTGAGTTTGATTATGAATAATTTAAAAACATTATTTTAAATTTGAACATTAAACAATATAAGACACTATCTTAAATCAAATTAAAATGAATAAAAATTCAATTAATTATACAAAATTAAATAAAAATATTTACTAAAAGAAGGAAACAATTTTTTAAATAACTAACGAATGAAACTCTTCCATTATCTAAGTAAATTAAAGTTAATATGCATTTATTCTTAAATGATAATTATTTATTAGTACATTGGGTTATTTGTCTTTAAAATAATAGATTTTCACATTCATATATTATTATTTTAAAAATGAACTATATAATTTTAAGTAATGTACACAAAATATAAAAGTAAAGTAAAAACTCAAAATATCTCAAATATTTTAAAATTTAAATTGAAAATATAAATAAATAATCTTATTTTAATGCAATAGTTTTTATCTTATTAAAATTATATAAAATAAAGATTAATATATTAATGAGTTTCCACAATATATGTTTGGAATTCTTAAATCTTCTTATCCTAAAAATAAAGCTTATAACTTTGAAGAACAAACTCAAAATTATCTTATCTCAATAATCTCCACATATATAAAAATATATAATAAAATATTAATTTTTTTTATAAAAATAATATTTTAATCTCAATAACAAAATACATATTAATTAAATAACATAACATTCATGCTATTTTAAAATCTAATTATTTTCCATTATAAATGTAATATAATAATTTTGTTTAATTTCTATTATAAATGTAATATAATACTTTTGAATAAAATATTAAATTTAAATTTGTTTATTTGTAGGTAATCTTTCAAATCCCAATTTTAACCCTATCTAATAAAAACAAAACTTACACCAACTGAATAACATAACATCCATACTATTTTAAAATCCATTTATATTCTATTATGAAGAATAAAATATTAAATTTCCATTTGACAAACTTGATTATTTGTAAACAATATTTAAACTTGCAAACTTGTCAAAGAATAATATATTAAATGTAACACTATACACCTGCTTTCAATACGGAGATTGAAACATCTAAAAGTCACAGTAACTTTGATTATGAAATTTCATATTTTCATATCAAACAAACCACTTATGTCCATTAACATTCAAATTATAGAATTAAATATTATATTTAAAATTTATCATAACATTTTATAAATAATTAAAAACAACTGTAATGTACATATCTCCACATTGTCATATCAAAAAAAATATTAGATTTAAATTTGACCATAACAAAATATAAATTTGCTTTCCTTAGAATCTATGTGAATAACAAAATATAAATTTGAATTTTTCATTTATTTATATATTTTAGATCTAATTTTTACCTTTTTATCCAATAAATCTAATGTGATTACATTGGATACAAGAGATAATAATATATTTTTTGGCTTTCATGATGGAATATGGAATGTAATGTAAAAGATTGATTAAAAGTTTTAAACAATTTTTTCAAAAACATCCTTATTTTTTTTGGATTTTATTTTTATATGGTTTTTTCTCCAATAAATTTAGTGACTTAAAAAAAGTAAGAAACTAATAATATGTATTCTTTGTGATGATAGATTAAAGATGTGAGTATGGATTATGATCTAAAACATCAATCAAAATTTATATTGAATAGATTTTCTAAACATTTATATAGACATTTTATATTTGTATATTTACACATTTTTTATTTAATAAATTTAATGTGATTATAATAAATAAAAAAATTATAATATAATGTAATTCAAAATATCAAATGAAAATTTTGTTAGATAGTTTTCCAAAATACTATTTAAACATTATTTTATTTTATTTTTACATACTTTACGATGAATGCAAGAGAAAAAAAGGTACACTATATTGTGTAGTAGATGAGACCTTAATCCCATTGCATATAATATGGTTCATATTTGGAAATGAATTACTAGAGAAGTTATGTTATAATACATATTTGCTTTATAAATGATTTTTTTTTTTTCTTTAATCAGGTTTTAAATATATAAAATTGGTGTCATTGGTGTGAAATACTTGAAAATAATGGAAATGATTTGAATGTGATTTGTTAGAGTTTTATGTTAGTCTTAATTTATTTTGATTTCTTTGCTTTCTTACTTTTTATAACATATTTGTGGAAGTTTTGGAATTAATCATGCATTTATTGTGCTTAATGCACCACACTTTGGGTGGTATTTTAACATAATTATCTCTTTCCTCTATATTAAATTTATTATTGTAGGTGATAAGAAGAGTGTCATTAATGCAAGCTAGGAAATTACTGCCGAAAGTTAACGATTAGTTATAGCTTTCAATTCTCCCTCTAACCCAATGTTTACTTATACCACAATGTTGTAGATAATATATGTAAGGGGTATAAAAATTATTCTCTTATAGCTTATTTTTCCCTTGGAATATTCTCTTAATGTTTGATTTCAACACTAGTGGGAACCCTTGATTGTCCATGTCATTGGCATTTGAAACATTACAAAGTTTTTTGTTATCTAATTTAAGGAGTTGTCCCATGCCTAAGTTCTATTGGCTAAATTTACCTATTGGTTATTGAGGAATCATTCTCTTTATTTTTTCCCATGGACCTATGACTTTAAGGTCATTGAGTAGGCTTCCTTTCAAGTGTCAGTCTAAATTGAATTTCCTGACCTCCTATTCCTCTATGGTACTTTCTTGAGAATATTGTCAAACCCATAGGGTGTGTTTTATTTCACAAGAGAAATAGGCAATATTGAGCATGCCCCACAAATTATGTCTATCTCAAAGTTAACCTAACTAAGGATTTAAAAGAATCCATTGATATTCAAGTTGACATTGAGCATTTTACAAAAAAAAAATGTTTACTTCGTCTTCCTAACACAAGTTTTTATTGTCAATCTCTTGATGACTAGATGAAAGTCTTCCACCTCATGGGATGGTAGAAAAATTCAAATGGAAAATGATAATTTAAAAATCCCAAGGTAGTGGAAAACAATAACAATTATATGAAAGTTACAAACAAAAATTCATTAATTAGTAACAAAACTACCAATCGGTTGCTACACCCCCTACACAAAAACCCTCTCCTAAGGTGTGAAAAGTCAATCCAAGACTTTTAGTATGTGTATGGCCATGTAGAGCCATGTTTCACAAGTTATTAAAGTGACATAAATCCTCTACAAATAATATGACCTTAAGGTAGTCGTAAAAAAAACTTTATGGCAGTGGAAACTCTCACTATTTAGATAATTGGGAAAAATGTCATTCCATTCTACTTGGGGATTTTTTTTCACTTTTGAATATATCATATATATCCAGGGGGATATAATTATGAATTATACTTCCCAATGAATGTTTTATCTTGGAATGTTTGAGGTTTCACATAGTGCTATCATAAATTCTTGATGTGAATTG
>JARHVA010000300.1:5797500-5812500 GCA_037957365.1 Torreya grandis | reverse complement strand
TAATATGTGTATAATTTCTTGAAATGTTATATTTCTCCATTGATTAGTTTTACTTTGATTATTGAAATACCATGTTCATATGGCCTCACTGAATGGAAATGTGGTATTTACATTATTTCTATGTGATTTAAAAAACACATTTGAATATTTGTTTTTTAACACATAGGGTTAAAAATGTTTGGCTATAAACTGCTAGAGGGAGATTTTCTAGCATGTGGCATGTCTCATGTTCACCTATTATGTGATCGATAATAATTTCTATGTGGAAATTTATGTATGTGACCATTGTAGGACTTTAAATTTCAATTGTATCTAATTTTATATTTAGCATATGGTGGTAGATTTCATCTTTTTTTTCAAAATTTTATGCATACTTTGTTATATATTTAAGCATAATATGGTGGGTGACAACTAGTTGGAAATCAAAATTTGCACACCATATTAAAAGTATTTTTGCATTGTGGATATTTAGTATTTCATCATTATGGGAAGTAAGGTAAGTTTTTGGTCTTCATAATTAATAAACATGTTTAACATCACTTGTAATGGCCATGGGGATATATATTTGCATTGCAAATTAATGCCTTTTTATCAGTAAACATGTAGACTCACTACATTTTGTGTGACATTGAACACTGATTACAAGATCCTTCTAACATTTTTGAGCATTGGAATTAAATATTTCATTTTTGGTGAGAAATCATGGATTATCAATGATAGAATGGTGTATTTGATCTTATATTATGTGGGTGTCATGTGGGTTCCATGTTATTACATAGTAATCAAAGAATATCCTTGAATAATTTACTTGAAGAGGGTCTTCCCAGTCTAATGTGTCCATGTTAGGTGTATTTTTAATCATATAATATCATGAATGTGTGCATATCCTCTATGTTTCCATTTGTACTAGTTAAATTTTTTATGTTTATGTAGGTATTTTTCAAATTATGTATTGAGAATAATGGAAGATAGTTCGAATGTCAATAGTATACAAGTAGTCGTTGTTGTAGAGAATTTTTTCCAAGATTTATTCATGGAAATTTAAAATATTTTATCCATGTATAAAGATTCAAGGTGAAATTTTTATTCCTCTAATGATAGTTGTTTCTTGGAAGGGATAGAGGGGGCTCTGACATGATTTTATGTATATCTAGCCATTTAGTGTGTATTGCACTCAAAGTGAAGACCAACATTTGGGATCCCAAGTTTTATCATATTTTTTACTTCATTTATGATCTTGGAAAAAAAGAATGTGTACCTATAAGAATTAATAAAACACTCTTTAGTTTTTCCATAATAGTTACATTAGTTAAGTCTATTAGGTGTTGGCGTAGGACTGAAATTATGATTGATAAGTTATCCTCAATGTTTTTTTTTAAAATACTATAAATTTAGATTGGTTTTGATAACACATAATTAGGCATAACAATAAGTAGTGAAAGCATGTATGACTTATAAACTAGTTGTTCTACCAGAGTAAGTGATAATTATGGTTCACATTTTACAATCTAAACACACACATACAAAACACAAATTTCAATAATCACCACAAAAAAGGAATATTCTATTTGATAATCTATTCAAGATTTTCAATGCATTTAGCACACTTACATTATGAGATATATAAGATTATAAATAACATTCATCCCCTATTAGAAAGGTTTCAATTCTAAGTCATCCCCATAATATCTCTATCCCATATATCTCTCAAAATATCTCCCATCATTTTATTCCCTCAACTTATCTAATCTATGTGAGTTAGTTTACCAGCCAAATAACTCACCTTATTAAAATATCATTCACAGTCACTAAATATAACTAATTAAAAATATATAGCTTAAACATGTGAGCACTAAGATATTTTTCTAGCATTCCCCTTTAGTGCAAACATGGGGAAAAATTATCTTTTAGTGCAATGTGCCACCTCTGTATTCTCATAATTTGAATAGTTTTACAAGTAATTGACCAATAACCAAAACATTATGGTTTTGATCAAGATTTACTAACAAACTCAAATCAAACATGATGGTTTTAACTAGGATTGAACAACCACCTCAAATCAAATAAGATGGTTTTACATGTGGTTAACTAATAACCATAATATCATAATGCTATAGTAATTTATCAATTCTCATCATTTTCTTACATCATGGGAAAATATAAAAAAAGTGTTCTCACATATCATATGAATAATAATTTATCATATGTTCTTATTGATAAAATTAAAAATAGAACACCCAACTAAAAAGCATTCCAAACAACGTTGTGCATCTTTATCACTTGTGGCTAATGAGAGGATCTCGAAAGTCCCCCTTATCCCATTAATTCTAGCCTCTTATTCATTGATACTTAGTTAAAAAAATTTATCATGAGGATTATTTTTATAATCCCCCCCAATATGGACATCGTGTACAAGCAATAGTGCCTCCAATGACAATTGAATCTATATTTTTTTTTGACAGTTTTGAACTGTGAGACAATAATTAATTTAACTTACAACTAAAAAAGGCATAATATTTATGCAATGATTCTTATATAAAAAATTATTAAAGGTACTAAAATTATTATTTTTGACTTTTAATACAAGACATTTTATTAATTAACATACTTGACTCTAGGTACTAGAAAAATTTGAAAAAATGATACCTATTATAAGGGAGTCAATCGTAAGCCATCCCCATTATATCTATATCCCATATATCTCTCACAATATATCCCATCCCTTTATTCCCTCAACTTATCTAATCTACATGAGTTGGTTTACCAACCAAAAAACTCACCTTATTACAATATCATTCACACTCACTCAATTTAACTAATTGTAAATATATAGCTCAAACATTTGATCACTAAGCTATTTCACTAATAGTAAGTGCATACCATACTCATGGAATTAGAATTTCGTAATATGGGGTTATTGGTACATGGAAATTCCTGTTGGAAAAAGAGATGGAAATGCTATAGAAATCACATTGGGATATCATTTGTACCTTGATAAATATTCATATAAAGACACTATGGTGAATGTTTGATTTAGGTTTTTGTTGATAGATTTTATATATCTCCTATTTCTTAATAATGTCTTAAACCCTTAGCAACATATTAAGTAACAAGAAATAAACCTAAGTTAAAATCATATAGCAATATGATAAAGGTGATTGATAATGAAAACATGATAGTAGTATTATACATGTTTCTAAATTACCTATCGGTTGGATTTTGGTAATGCTTATTTATTTTTGTTTACATATTATGAATCATTATGTGCTAATTATTTTGTTATTGTGGGATATTAATAAGTTGATCTTGTATGAGTTATTTTTAATATTCAAAATTCATTTTCAAGAGATATTAATATGACAAATTTAAATCATAAATCCAATAAAATTTAAAGTGTCCTTTTAAGTGTAATCATCATATCCTTTTAATACAATGGTTATTTTAAAAGAATGTTTTATTTGTTCTTATCTCATAATACTAGTATTGTCAAGGATAATTACCAATAGTATATTATTATTAACATGAGTGTTATTAACTTAGAGAGTGAAATGTGATCTATCATGAGGTTATTTTTAATAGTTTACTATAAATTCCATGTTATAAGATAAGAAACATGTGTCAATATTATTAACCATGATGGCATAAATGTTATTTGAATTTATCTATTTCTTGAATAAATTATTTAACTATGTCTTTGTTTAATTATAGAACTGCACTTTGTATTTTAATGAAAACTCCACTTTTGGATGTGGTGGTGCCCATCCTTAGATTATTTATACATTATGTATTCACCTCTTTTAGAAGTGGAAGATGTTATGTAAGACATTGGCAATTTCAAACTCTCAAGGGATGTTTTGTGAGTTTTTCTCTACTTTAGATTTATCAATTATAAGGTGATACATGATATGTTTTAGCTAAATTTATTACTATGTGAAATTAATCTTTTATTTAAAATTATTTAAATTGAGTTGTTAAGCTGGTTTGATTATTTATGTGATTGAGTTTTTATTATCCTACTAATCATATGGTTAGATGTACTAAATTAGCTATTTTGCATAGTCAATTTTTTTTTTTTTGATATTACATGGATTTTAAAAATTAGGTATTCCATATACCCTTGGCTATATTTATTTAAATCAAAATATTGTTCAATTTTTATAGTTTTCAATTAAGGCATAGAGTGAGTTTTAAAAGGTGATGTATCTGAAAGAACTATTTTTCCTAAACTTGGAAGAATTTATTTTCTACCTTAATCACTCTACTTTTGATTTTTTTTAATCAATATTGACCTTTATATTCTAGCATAATATTGAATATCCATACTTAGTATAATTTTATTAGATAACTAGGAAGAATAATGTGCTTGTAGGAAAAATTCTAAGAAAGGTTTCCAATCACATTGCTTAAACCACTACTCTACCACATGGCTATCTACAAAACCACATACCTAAGACTAATGCACTAGGTTATATTTTTTACCCTAAAATGAGAGTTATTTTTTCCCTTCAACATAGTAGAGTGGGTCACAAACTCAAGTAAACAAATCATTCGTGCACCATTGCATATATGTGTAGATGAAATTACCAATAATAGATCCATAAAGTCTTCACTAGAGGCATACACTTATAAAAAAAATAGAATCATAGGTCAAACGTTTTAAATATGTAGACCATTTTAAACTTTCCAATTTTACCACATGTCTAACATTTCATTTGATATTTTCCTAGAGTCTTAGATTTAATTTTAGACTTTCATTATCTACCTACTAAATTATTGTTTATTTCTCTCTTAGGAACAAACTCTCAAAAACATATAATCCCATTATTTATAATCCTCTATGGATTATTCACCTCATTTCATCTAATAACATAGTTGCAACTACATCCTCTATATTTATTATAGTTTAAGTACTTTTCATGGCCATAAAAAAGTTATCACATGAATTGGGTAAAGAGCATAATATAAAAATACACTTATTTTATTATTAAAATTTAATGTTGCCTAAAATAAATGGAATTACCATAATGTTAAACACATTTAAATGCTTTATCACATAGTTTTCATTATGCATTCTTATGGAATACAACTTCTTTCAAAGAAAAAACTTGTTCACAAGAGACTTTATATGATACAAAATAACTAACATATCCCAAATTATCTTAGTGATTTTCTATCTATATACATTCAAAAATATTTAATTTTAAAGACATAATCAATGGCTTGTCCTTCTAATCCATATTTTCCCAAATTTTTCATTTATGTTCATAGGTACACTTCCTGACATAATAACCCACTTGTCTTTATCCATTAGAAGATCTTCCATATTGAGCTTTAATAACTTTAAATTTTGGCCATGAAAGTTTTTAATATTTATCCTTGGGATTAATTTTATTTTACATCACATAAATATTATGTCATGCATAACTCAAACTCAATAAACATTTTATCACAAGGTCGATATGTCATAGTTATTCATACAAAGCCAAACACTAGCTCTGATACCAAATGAAGAGAAATGAACAAATAAAATAATGTGTAAAAATAATGCTAAGATAATATAAATGCACACATACAATATACAATATTTTCAGCTATGAAAACCCTTTTGGGAAAAAACCTAGCACACCAAATTCTTCCTTATTACAAGTAATAAACCATTTACAATACAATAATAAACTTAAAATTTATCTTTTACCTAATTCATGTGAAAGTATGTGATGAAAAGGTATTTAATAAACTTGTATATTATGGATATAAACATACACTGATACTTTTTACATCTGCCAACCTAGCTCTCATTTGACATTCCTATCCTCCTTGAACTCTGATACTTTTTCTTGATATTTGTTTCATCCCTTAGTAAACATGGGTATTTTATAGACCTTTAATCCCCTTAATGAGTTTACAAATATCTTTTCTCTCTTGAAAATAATTTTCATTTTTTTATTTACTTCCCTCTGACCACCTTACCATCACTCTCAGTCTCTCCATATCCACTTTCCATATCTCATCTATTCTTGATTTGCTCACTTGATCCATAGCCTTAAAGATCTAAGTTCTTGTTCACAACTCCTCCACCTATTAGCTAGTCATATACCCTTCCCTTCTTACTAAACACCATTATAATAAATCACCAAACCTTAACATTCCACTAATCTTTCTACCTTTCTTGTCACCTTTCTCCAACTAACAATAGTCTCTCCCTAGTAGCCATTTTTAGGCCTTTTACAATTGTATGAACATGAACTAATTATCTTGGAGAAAATAAGACCATATTATGACACCCTATATCCTTCTTCTTCTCTCCATGTAATTTCTTGGCCCAACTCAACTCCTAAGTCCATTTCTAGTCTCTTTCTAGATTTAAGTAGGTCTCTTTAGCCCTATTATGCACACATTCAATCCTATTCTGTACACAAAGGTACATACAAACATAAAACCCCAAAAATATCTTATAATACTTGATTCCACAACTATTCACAAAATTTCACCATTTTTTTTAATGATGGATTCACTCACAAAGTGGATTTTCATTCCAAAACCCTAATACATGTTTTACATTGTTTGTATCTACTTGAAAGGGGTTATCTTATTGTTTCAAGGTTCAAAGTGAATTTCACTCTTAACTAACAGTAGTAACAAGTTTATAATAACTATCCACATGTGTTTAAGAATTTATAAACATTTGTAAAGATCTCTATTATTTATTTAATGCAATTATGAGTTAGTCTGTATGTGATTCCACAGTTATCAACAAGGTTTGGATTGATTTATTTTTAAATAAGCATGATAAAAACTAAAAGAACACTAAAAGAACATTTGTATCAATAAAAGGAGGAATTGCCCAAATTACACATGTAATTGACTTCTTTTTCCACATAATCTTGCTTCTCAAACATTGCAATCTTGGTCTTTCCTTAAACACAGAATGCAAAAACATAGAGTATAATCATTTGATTATCAAAACTGAGAAAAATTCCATCAACCGTATTGGAATTAGCATACACATTAGAGTTCACTTTGTATTTGTTAATTAATCAACATTATATAATATCTATTATGTTTCATCTCATATATATAGTCATTCAAATTCAAAACACATGAATAAAAAGTATAATAGAGTCTACCAAGATTTTCCTCAAAATGGAGGTGTTACTTTGATCCTCTTTCCATTTACAAACATGAATCTTCATATTTCTCTCCCAAACTATCTCAAAATAGCAATATTTATAGGTTTATATGATCTATAACCTATTCAACCATTCTTGATTCCTTCTCAAGTATGTTGACAAGGTTCAAACTACCCTCAATCCTATCATATCTATATAAGTGACTCAAGTACATAGTGAAATATCATTGACTCCTTCTAAATCCTAATATAAAAACTTAACCATTGAGTAAAAAGATTGAATTTTGAAATGTATAATTGGAATTACAATAATTGTAACCCAAAAATTTAGATCTAATTGGAGACAATTATTCAAATTATATAACTTAATTCTAACAATGGTTGAATTGATATTTATAAATTGGATACTTTGGTTTTTGACTTTTATTCTCTTAATTTTACCCTTTTCTTTCTTATCCTTATATCTTACATTACAACACAAGCCATGTTATATCTATAATAATTGAATCTTTTCTACCTTAAAAATGTATACTATCAATAATTCATGTTATTAATTTTTTTAATTGAAATATAATATATTAAGATGAGCTCTTATATTATTCCATATGAATGTGAATAATAATAATTCACAATTCCTCCACAATTTAAATAGATTTAAAAGTTTTGGTAAGTTTTTGATTTTAATGGCATAATCATTCTTAAATTATGAAATAAGTGTTGGAAAATTCATAAATTACATTAACAATTATGTTGTAATGGCACACAAAAATATCCTGACTAAATGTATATAATTTTTTTTAAAAATGATTAAATTATTATTTTATTAACATTTAAATTAACATTGTGTTGTAAGTGTTATAAAGTAGAGGAGTGTACATCTTTCAATTATTTATTCTTTTAATTTATATTTTTAATAATAATATATGTGAAAATTACAACAAACTTGTATATGTTCAACTAGAGGGGAGGTTGGTCCTTTCACTAATAAATACTACAAATCAATAAACACAAGTTAAAAGTATGAAGAGTTCTTAAATAAATTAAAAAATGTTATATAAATTTATTTATTTATTATAAAATATTAAATGTATCAATTAAGAATTTGTCTTTTTAATATTTAATAGGTTTAAAAGATATTGGGATGTAAAATTGGTTGATTGAAGTATGTATTTTATTTTATTTATTTTTATTTTAATATTTATTTGATATAATAAATTATTTTAGATTTTAAAGATTTTATGTTTTCATCATCTATAATATGTATAAATAGGTTTTTAGAAAAAAATAGGTGATAGAATTTTCAATCAATGTTTTGGATAACATCACATTTTTAGTTATTAAAAATAAATTATATAATTGATCATAGGAAGTGGTTCAAAACATTGATGGAAAATTATATCACACACTTTTCCAAAAATATATATGCACATTTTAAATTTATTTTTACATATTTTTCTTCGATAAATCTAATGTAACTACAATAAATGTAGGCGAAATAATAATGTGTTTTCTCCCTTAGATCACCAATTGTAATCTGAAAATTCAATTTAAAAAAATATTAAAATTTTTCCAATTTTCTATTTTTATATTTGGGATTAAATTTTTACATTTTTTCCAATAAATTTAATGTGATTACATTGGATGCGAGATAAATAATATATATATATATATATATATATATATATATATATATATATTTCATGATAGATTATGGAATGTGATGTAAAATATTGATTAAAAGTTTTATTAAATATTTTAAAAAAAAACCTACTTACACATTTGTGATTTTAATTTTACATAATGTTTTTTCCAATAAATTTAGTGTGACTACAACAAATGCAAGAAAATAATAATATGAAAATCATAGATGTGAGGATGGATCATGAAATATGATTCAAAACATCACTCAAAATTTATATAACATAATTTTTTGAAATATTTAATTAGATGTTTTAGATTTTATATTTACACACTTTTTTCTCTAATAAATTTAATATGACTACAACAAATACATAAAAATAATAATATGTTATCTTGCCAATGATGGATTATTGAATGTAATTCAAAATATCAAATAAAAATTCTATCACATAGTTTTCCAAAAAACTATTTAAACATTTTTATTTTATTTTTACATACTTTACGATGAATGCAAGAGAAATAAAAAATACACTATTTTGTGTAGTAGATGAGACCTTAGTCCCATTGCATATAATATGGTTCATATTTTCAAATGAATTACTATAGTCTTATAAATGAAAAATAGTTTTTTATATTAGTTTTTCTTATATTAAATTGGATGTTTTTGGTGTGAAATACTTGAAAATAATGGAAATGATTTGAATATGATTTGTTAGAGTTTTATGTCAATATTGGTTTATTTTGATTTCTTTATTTTTTTTATTTATCATATCATATTTTTGGGAGTTTTAGAATTAGTCATGCATTTATTGTGCTCGGTGCACCACACTTTGGGACATATTTTAACATAATTTTCTCTTCTCTTTCTATTAAAACTATTATTGTAAGACACATGAAGAATGACACTAATGTGCACCAGTAAATTTGTGTCAAAATTTAATGATTAGCTATAGATTTGAATTATCCCTCTAAACCTAATGTTTGCTTACACCATGATGTCATAGATAATATATGTAAGGGGTATGAAAACTATTATCTTATAGCTTAATTTTTTTTTCACATCCCCTCGAAACAGTCTCTTAATGTTTGATTTCAACATTGTCCATGTCACTATCATTCAAAACATTACAAAGTTTTTTTGTTATCTCTTTTAAGGAGTTATCCGACATTTAAGCTATGTTGGCTAAATCAACCTATTGGTTATTGAGGAACAATCTCTTGATTTTTTCCCATGGACTTATAAATTTAATGTTGTTGATTAGGCTTCCCTTCAAGTGTTAGTCTGAATTGAGTTCCCTAACCTCCCACTTCCTCTATGGTCTTTTCTTGAGGAATTGTCAAACCCATAGGGCATGTTTTATTTCATAAGAGAAATAAGTAATATTCACATGCCCCAAAAAGTGTCTACATCAAAGTCAAATTTATTAATGATTTAAAATAATCCATTGATATTCAAGTTGACATTGAGCATCAAAAATTGTTTACTTCATCTCCCTAACACTATTTTTTATTGCTAATCTTATGTGAACTATATAAAAGACTTGCGCTTGATGAGATGGTAGAAAACTTTGATTGGAAAATGACACTGCAAAACTCCCAAGGTAGAGGAAAATAATAACTACTATATGATAGTTACCAACACAAATTTATCAATTGGTAATAAAACTACCCAACCAGTTGCTATACCCCTTATGAAAAAACCCTCTCCTAAGGTGCACAAAATCAATCCCACGTGTGAGCCTCTAAGTATGTTCATGGCCTTATAGGGACATGTTTCACAAGTTATTCAACCTAAAGTAAGTTTATCTCCTACTAAGAAATCATCTATAAATGATTTGACCTTTAGGTGGACACGTATCCCACCTTATGGTAGTGGTGAATCTCCCTGATATGATAATGGGGGAACATGTCACTCCATTCCACTTAGGGATATTATTTTACCATACTAGAGTACTCTTTTGGTCAATAGTTTTATGGATCTTGAATATATCAAATATGGCCAAGGGGATCTACTTATGGATGATACTTCCCAATGAATGTCTTATCTTGGACTGTTTGAGGTCTCACATAGTCCTCTCATAAATTATTTATGTGAATTATCCATAAAAATTAAGGACTTTTGATTTTTTTTATATAAAAGAAGTTAAGGGTTTATTTTGATTTTTTTTTTTTAAATGCATTTGATCTAACACTACTAAATTTCCCACCCCACATGATGATGATCATGTCAGTGCTAGTATTTTAGTTTCCACAAAAAAACTTCCTTGATTATTACCATAATGGGTGATTCATGACACTAGGGTATTTGGTTTATTTTTAATATTAATTGGCATTCATTAGGGATTATTAATATATATTCCTCTATTGATGGTCCTCATAGATTGACTTTATGGAGATATTTGGTTGATAACCTACCCCTTACCACGTGGTTAGGGTTTGGGATTTTAGTATGGTGGAGAAATACCTATGACAAGGTTGTTTCCATATGAATATGATGGTGTGTGGGAGAACATGAGGCATGGTATTACTTTAAAGACTAGTTGGTGTACCCTCTCTTCTAACATTCTACATTAATGTCAAATACTTGATTTATGTGGTCTACCTATTGAGGAAATGCTAATAAAGTCCTCAAAATATTGAAACATTATTTGATTTCATAGTAAAATGTATTTATTTTACTAATATTGATGGGCATCTTATCTTTGTGAAATATCATTATGTTCTTTCATACATAATCCCATTACTTATAGAGTGAAGTGGAGTAATAAATAGTTCAAAGTGCCTCAAAATTGATTTTTACTAAACATCCCCCTCATTTCCCATTACGGAACCATTTGTTTCATTACCCAAGTTTTAAATATTGCACTTAGATGACCTTATGGTGAAAGTTTGATAGAGTGTTGGAATGAGTCCATCCTTCTCATCACCCACTTTCTTTACCACCATGGAGAATAAATTTCTCAAATTTGAAAGTCAAAAAATGGGGATGTACTCAATCAATACTATATGATATATTATCTCCTTGAATGCAATCCTTTTGAGTTGTAGATGAAATCCCAGACTGGCTATCTCAAACACCAAATCTGAGTGGCAGATAAAGATGCATCCATAGGGGTAAAATTTGTGCTCACCATCATTGAATCAAAATTGGAGATAAGGCTTCCAAGTAATTATTAAAACTTCTTAGAGCCAAACAAGATCAATATCATATCGAGTCCATCAAGGTATCCTAATTGAAACTCAATTTTCTCCTTTATAACTTAAATTTTGTTTTAAACAACTATATATTAGTGTTCTTATTCTAGGAGGAAATGATTGAGTAAGCTTATGATTTGTATGAATGCCTAGATGTGGTTCCTCATAAAATCAAACTAGTTAACCAAAATTTATGTGATGATTTTTATCTCTTCATGAGTTCTCTCTAGCCTTACATTTAATGAGTAATGACAAATCCATTATAATTTATGGATTCCCTTGTGAATTTTATACATCAAAAAGAAGCTATATAAATAAATATTTAGGTTCCTTCATACATAAAGGTATTTTAAAATTCATACCCAAATTTGGCAACCCATAACTTATCACTAGTCATCACCCCATCACCCTAATAAACATGGCATTTAATATCCTTGGTAAATATCTTGTTAACTACCTCGGATTCATCTTACCTACCACTATTAGACCTGAGAAAATTGAGTTTATAAAAAATAGGTATATCCTAGATAATCTTATTGTTATTAAAGAAGGTATGGAATTGGCTAGAGCCTCTAGTTAGACAACCATCTTTTTTCAAGATTTATTTTGAGAAATCTTATGGTAAAATTGAGTGGCCTTTCATTTTGGCCACACTCCAAGCTCTTGACTTTGGCCAATTATTTATTTTAGTTTTCCAAACCCTCTTATCAAATGCCTCAAACTCTCCCACAATTAATGGCCTAAAATATGGTATTTTTGCCCTCTTTCACTCCATACACTAAGGTTTCCCCCTTACTCTAACATTATATGTTTTATCATTAAAGCTATTGGATATTTTCTGGTGCATAGAAAAAAGCAAGCTATCATTAGGGTCATTTTTATCCTAGTATATCCTCTCAACTCATCAATGGCCATTTTTTTGGAGGTGCTTTCCTCACTCTCAAAGAACAAGAAAAATCATGTGAAGAGGCTATGTAGTGTCTTGAATTTTTTCCCTATATTTTAGCTCTAGCTTCTAATGGATTAAAACCCAATGCTTCAAATAGAGTCTGATGATCATGATGAATTGGTTACAGAATACAAGTTAAAATTGATTGAAATAGGGGAACAATTCAATTTCTTGGGTATCTTATTTCCTTTTCATAGTTACCCTATGGCGCTATGGAAATATGTCATAAATAAAGTGGATTAAAAGGTGAAGTGCAGGGTCACTAAGCCCCTCTCTTTGGTAAGGAAATTTCAAGTTTATACTATTATTATGGGTTATAATCATGATTATTATTAATCCTATTGTTCCACCTCTAAATCCTCTTATGAAAATTGTCTACGATCCTCAAATATTTTCTTTGGACTAATGCCAAGCACACTCAAGGGTTTCATAGAGTTTCTTGGGATATTTGTTGTATTCCTCATGATAAAAGACATAGGGGGATAATTGAAATATATAGATAGAGAATTTCCCTATGTGCTAAGTGGGTTGTCAAATCTATTAAAGGTAATAAATCCAAAAAATCCTGTATACATCATTGTATTTCCTATGGATCTCCCTATGACAAATCTAGTCAAAAAAACATTATTCTCTATAGTTTGTTGATTAATTTTGATCCTATCAAAATTGAAGGCTCGTTTGTAATGAAAATAATCCAAAAAGATTATGAAATAGTTTAGCTTCATTTAAAATAGGTTAGTGATGTATTTCTTAGTTGTATTTCCTTGAATGACCATAATCTCTAGTGGTTTCCTATCATTGCAAATATTAGAGTACTTTTGGTTGAAATGTTTGGCATAAAATATTTGAAACTTTTAAGAAGTAGATTTTAAACTATAAAGGATTTGGTTTATACTCATGAGTAGGCCCCATGGTCTTCACCAAAGGTGAAGCTATATTTAAGCAATTATTACTTACCATTTATTCTCTACATTCAAGAGCTAATGTCATATGTCATGTTACACAAATTAGGTCTACAACCTTCATGCTTATGGTGGAAAGATTAGATGTTTAAATATGATATTAAATTCAATATCTATTCTCCAAACCTCCTTTATCAGGTCAAGAGCCCCTTCTCACCAACTATTTTTAAGTTCAATAGGTTCTGAAACCTCAATTAATCACCTAGGATGTGGTTTGTCTGGCTTAACCAAATTTGGAATGTTATTTACTTGAACACAAGTTAGATCATTTCCTTTAGTTTATATTATATCAATTCCTTCTTCTTGGGGAGAGTCTTTCTCACCTTGGAATTTCTCAACCCAAGTGTCCATCTTGATTCAAACATATCTATTGGAAATGCCTCAAATCCAAGTATGTTAGTAGTGGATACAAATTCTATTTCAACCCTACCATCCTAAACCTTTCTCATGGTATTTGGATATCCTTTGAAATTTTATTAATTTGTGGATAGGTACTACTTTTTTAAATAATTGATTTAGAGTTTTTATTCTATTACAATTATGTAAAGGTAAAATCTATGCTTTATTTAATAATGAGGAATATTCTTGTCATTTATATATTAATTACAAAGTGTCTAGATTATCTTCAACACACATATAGGTTTAAGGCCAAGTGGATAAATTTGGCATGTATATCATGAATTTTAAGGAGATTCTTGACCATTAGGAGAGTTTTTGTTATGACATGAGTTGCATCCACCTAAATCTTACACCATAGGGATCACCGCCTCTAGTACATAAACTCTAAAATATTTTTTCTCATATTCATAGATCATATTTCCATCTCTCCCCCTAAATGGGTAAGAGGGAGGGGGAAGGATAGAGTTTGTTGTTAGTAGATGGGATATCCATCACTTATCCTTATCAGTGGGGATCACTAGTTATCCTTGAACCTACTAGCAATGTGTTGAATCGTCCTCTAAGTTCAAGCTTTACTATTTATTTGGCTCTTCATATTAGAATGCTCAACTACCTAAGGACAATCCTCCACCTCCTTATATTTGTGTAGTGGCTTGTGCCTAATTTCATAATGTGCTTTTATAATTACCTTGGTATTATTCTATTTACTGTGTCTTTTCATTGTC
>JARHVA010000300.1:5592500-5792500 GCA_037957365.1 Torreya grandis | reverse complement strand
AAATGCTTCAAGCACCCCACAATTGACCAACAAAAATGTAGATAAAATAATCATCTCACAAACATTATTTAATAGTTAAAAAAAATAAGTAAAATTGCACATGTATATTCATTCTATCCATGATTATTATAGTCTCATAAGACAAACCAAATGGGTAATTCCTCTCAAAATAAGGGAATGCCAAAACTTGAACTAAACCATAATCATGGTTAAATCACTACAATATACAATTTATAATATAATATAAGGGATCCTTAATAAGGATATTGTTCATAAGTACATATGAACATTAAAGAATACAATGATTAAAAAATTTGACATAAGAATATAAATTCAATCATGAAGGCATATGCATATGGAACCCATTGTGCTTTCATAAAAGTACAAAAGTTTAAATCTAGAATTCAATTAAATATATGTCAACTATATGATTTTGCAACACAATAAGTTCAACTTGCATCTAAATCACTTCCACACCCTCTATGGGTTAACAAGGACAAACATGGCCTTTAATAGGTATTCAGTTAAGTGGGGAACCAACCCAACAAAGGAAAAACTAATTGAATGGAAACTTCTACACTGATAGGGTGTAATCATGTGTCATCATAGAGCCAATAATTTTTTCTTCCTTCTAAGTAAACCTTATTAAAATCAAATTATATTTTAATAAAATAAACACCATAAAGGAACAACCAAGCTAATTTAATTTTACATAAGGAGAAGTAGCCAAAAATTCCTTACTATTGTAATTAACCTCTTTACAAAAGAGCACTTCAAAAAGAACCATTACATGAACTATCAAACAACAAGGTAATATACAACCAAATAACTGATTTGGGACAAGATCACATTGCTATAACAAGCATCCATATAATCTACTACAACTAAGAGTGCCTAACTCTTATCCAATCATAACTATTATATTTCTTAAACCAAATCAATTCTCTCAAACGAGTTCTATCACTAAATTAAACAACATAAAATAATACCTATGGAAGGTCAATACCTCTTTCTTAATCATAAGATTACAAGCATTTTCAGCCATCATTAAGGAACCTTAATTCCAAAATGTAATGTATGTAAGTGATTCCAATATTATTAGTATTGCCTTTTATTAAGAGGATAACCTCTCACCATGATTTATGCACAAATCCAACTCTAAAATCAAACATTCTCTATTAACATAAAATAGAAATTTTTACCATCCATCACATATTTAATGACATTTACCATAAATAAACACCAAACTAAATAACTTTACATTAAAATCTCTATTCCATTTCTTGCATCAAGAAAAATAATATATAATCATCAACACAACTCCCTCATAGGGATACCAACATTTTAAGTGAGATGTTGTATTAAGAACTTATCATAACATGTTATCTATTTCTATCTAGATGATAATAATAGGTGTAATCATGAAATCGTTACTACAACTAATACAAGAAATGACTCATGGCTTTACCCATATATTTTCAAAAACATAGCATAAAAATGAATACAAGTAATGCATGTGTTATATTAGCATATAGTCATATGTCTAAACAACTTATAATATGGAATAATTATAACATGGTTGCCCACTAGATACAAATTTCTTACCACCACATATCTAATTTCAGCCCATTTTCACTAAATGTCAAAGAGGGGAGGCATGATGTATTTTAAGACAACCACTATATGATTGTACATAACTTTTTCCTTTACATTATAGTATGAAAGAACATTTAGCATAGCTATATGTGTAGATTTACTATTTCTAAATCCAATCAAATAAATCATATAGTAATCAAGGAGGGTACAATAAATTTTGGATCAGCCACTTAATGGTAGTATATTTTCTCATAATATTGGCAAGATCATAACAATAATTATGAATTGATTTAAAAACTAAAAGGGTATTTAGATCTATTATTATAAATAAGTATTAATCTCCTACCCATTTCATATTAATCATTCTCAAAAATCCAACACATGTACACTTTCCTCTACTCAAGCCATTACTTCAACTAGAAAAGTCATAACAAATAATTTTCACAATCAAGCAAAAACCCCTTCTCAACACAGTTGAATATTAACCTTATAACATGGTTTACACTTTCTAGGAGGCATCTATTCATTTAGAGGGAAATTAAGTAAAATCTGGAAGAATATCTTATTTTCTTAAAGCATAAATAACCAACAATTTTTACACCAAAATACCCTATCCATACCTAGCCGTGGCATATGTTTGAGTGGGAATAGCCAAATATTCCCATAAAAAGATATACCCAATAGGGTTTCCAATAAAACTTGCACTATTAAAAATAATTTAGAAAAATCTGAATATTCACTTAGAAGGAGAATGGAACACATGCTTGGGAAAAAAAATAACATAGGATTTAATTTAGATCATTCTCTGAGGCACCATAGCAAGGTTGTAGAAATAGAAATTCTCAAAACATAGGTCTAGAACCTCTTGATTTTTCCATTCCTCAAGGTATTTCAATGCCTTCCCTTGATTTTATCCTTAGCTAATGACTTGAACATGGTCTTATGCTATCTCGACACTCATCTCTTCCTTCATTTTTTGTTACCTCAGTCTTATGACCCCAAAACATAGGCTTGAAACCCCCTAATTATTCCTCCATGATTTCCTTTCAATCCCTTCATGCCATCTCAAGTGGTGGCTGAAATAAATCCCAAACCCCATCGTTGCATTTTCCAAACAGGGAAGGGGCCAATGACTCAAAGAAAAAAACCAAAAGAAGAAATATAAAAGGACAGTGGCCAAGCCAATAACCCTAACACCACTCCTTTGCCAATTTTAATAACTAATCAAGTTTTCCTTCAGGAAAAGACTTAGCATCTACTATACATTTTTTATTCTTTCCAAACCCATGTATAAGGGTATTTACATTGACCACAAATAGGGGAAAAGATATAATGTTTCCTCTGTTTAATTATTTTAAACTTTCCATTAGCCACATAAGCAGTCGTGCATTCCTATGCCTTTTTCAAAATGTCAAGTGTGTGTGTGTGTGTGTGTGTGTGTGTGTGTGTGTGTGTGTGTGTGTGTGTGTGTGTGTGTGTGTGTGTGTGTGTGTGTGTGTGTGTGTGTGTGTGTGTGTGTGTGTGTGTAATTAAATTTACAAGGGAGATTAGTCAAGCTCTGATCGATGACTAATAAAATGCATTACCAGAATTCATTAATTTGGTCACGAGGTGGGTACTAACTAGCAAGGTCATGACATCCTTCGCTTCTTAAAAAGGAGTCATCCTGGTGACAAATCACTACCAAGAAATATGCTATACTAAAAAGAGACTTCATCACTCTTTCCAAAAAATGCCCTCACATTACAAGAATCAACAAATAACTTAAGAATATAAATATTTAGATTGCTAAACTTTAGCAATCATTATCAATAAAATAGTCATGCTTACTATACGCTCATGTATTCTAATACCAAAACAAGAAATATTTTTATATACTTACCTTATTGATATAACCATTACACTTAACAAACTCATAATGTGAGTAAACACACAACTTTGCCTTTCTAAAACACATAAGCTACATCTAAGATAACCATGTCCTTCATTTAACCAAGCTATTAAATTGCCCTATTTTAATTGGGTTTCCTTTTTTGTAAATTCAAAGTGAGCAAAATGAGGTGCAGTAAAAACCTATACCAGCCATGAAACTCTACAAAATACAACTAGGATAACATATAAATCTAGAATTTTGTGCCTTCAAGGCCACAATTCAGATCAAGAACATTAACAATTAAAGCAATAAGTTTTTCTCTAGCTTAATCTTGCCCTTTTTCGTGGCAATCTTGTCATAAAACTGTTGTTCTCAATGTATTGCCATAGAATTTTATCTGATTTCTAGCCACCTATGTGGCTAGATAATTAGTCAATTCATGTAATAACTTGCATCAAAAGCTATAATTAACAATTATAATTCAATATTTAACAGCAAAAGAGTTTTTTGGTACTTTTTAAATAAAAAATTCATAGTTGTTGCCAAAACAAAATAAAAATGCACACATGAATTCTATCTTAGACACAAACTCATGACTAGAATTTAAATAGAAAAGACAAATTTTAACTGAATTTTCTTCAATATGATGATTTATTATCACAAAATAAGCAACTTCAATATCAGTTGCCTAAAAATAATCTAGTGGATTTTCACAAAATCTTTGGAATCGATGTGTTTTTTTCCACAACATTTAAGTTGTGTGTGTGTGTGTGTGGCATTGCCACTACCTAAAGTATGTTTCACATTTACCTACTTCCTTCATTCTAGAATGAAATTCAACATCAACCATACTACTATGGTTCTCACAACACGTGTTATACAAGCATTCCTCCTTGGCACATTCATCACATTGTCATCAAGAATAAAGATCTATCAAACCATGGTTATTTATCTTTCACCGCTTACCATCTGGGGGTTAGTACAACATCTCACACCAACCACCCCAAATATTAGAGAAGACACATTAGACATTCACATGTAACCCCAAAGCTTTCATCATGTTCTATACAAAATTGTGAGCTCACATGATGGTTATAGGGATTACAATCCCACCATCACACTACACTTACCTCATGACAACATAACCAAATATGTAAAAGTAATAAAATTTTATTGATTAAGACTTAACATTGCTCCACCTGAGCATAAAATTGGCATGCATTTCAACTATGCTTAACAATGAGAAATATATATTCTAAAAATAATTTCAGCTATATACAAAAATACCTTATACATAACATGGTTGCACTTACTAGTCAACACATGTTGGTAAACTTAGAATATTCATACCATAACATTCATTTCATGTAATTCAATCATTACCTCAAGAATAGCATGCTGACTTTATAATTCAACATGTACTTATATTTTAGCAAATTCAATCTTGCTAATTTCTCATAAAAGCTTAAATTCCGGGACCAAATAGTGCTTTTACAAGGCTACATAGACAAATTTCATAAGGTTTTTTATACAACAACCTCAAAGAGGTGGTTAAAGGAACACTCTATCCAAGAGGCAACCATTATGAATGAAGATCCCACAACCATCCTACGACACTCATGGCACACAATCTAAACAAATCAGGTGGCTACTTCATGCAAAGGGGAGAAATGGATTTTCAGCCTATGTGAGACTCCACTCACTAGCCCATATCTAATATAATCATCTTGGATATGGTGTTAACTTAATTCTAAACCTCCTACTTCCATCAAAACTTAATGCTAGAGCAATGATGTAGGATCAAACTGAACAACACAAACCTATACCTTGGCAGATTTTCAATAAAAGAGGTTGATTCAAGAGGGAAACTTACATCATAAGGTGATACATGATCACATCAAAAAAACCAAACATATACATAAAAAATATAAGTTTTCAAGATAATATGGGGTTTACAAACCAAATACATTCATACAAAACAAGAATTTATAAGTTTACATAGTTAACATAACCAAAAAGATGTAAAAATGCTTGCACATCATACAATAATTTACATATATGAAAGGGAATTACATTATTATGACACACATGTGGGTCAAGAGATTGGTATATTATACCAAGGCATTTCACATCACAACAATTAAACACACTACAAAGTGAATTATAAAGGTTCATGGGTCTCATCAGACTACCCAATATGCAAATGCCATCCAAGATGACATAAAATATCTAACATGTAACATCGTGCTCAGTTTTAGGGATCTCAAGTCCATTAACATCTTCTTTCAAGGAAGGGTGTGTTTTAACAAGGCCCATAAAATATATCTCCATGATTTTCATAATTTTTCCATCATGGATAGATGGCTCACACTACTGATAATAATATGAGATCCCCAAAACTCTCTAATTTGCCCCAAAAAATTAGTCACATTCACCTGTAGAAAGGATTACAAAGCAAGTTAGTTAAACATTAGTCCATAAATCATGAAAAATGCATAAAAAACTAACTAAGCCTATCTATTCTTATGGGAATTACAAAGGATATCAAGAAACAAATGAAATAAAGAAACATAATTTACTTCCCAAATGGATTCACCATACCCATGTGGCTTAAAAGCATATTCTCCCTTGATCAAGCATCCTTGTTTTCGTCAACAAAAGTGGCAAACTCCTCCAATGTCTCAAATACATTCCCTAAAACCTAGGCTCATGATTCCAAATCACTAAACTAGACTATCAATGAAGATTGTAACTAATAATTATGGTCTATTACAAAGGATTTAGAGATAATTTTGCATAAATCAAGCTTAAAATCCATGTCCATGGCCTCTCTATTTATAGATTTTTTGGATTGGTCAGGGTTAACCATGACCATCCATCTCAAGATTGAGATGTGTGGCCATGGATAATCCTAATATTTGGAATTAAACTCATAAATATCCTCAAGATAAATAAGCATTAAAGAGGCATGGGAAGAATTAAGTAGGCATGGGTGACCCATAATCTTGATATTTTATGCACTTATGGCTTGATGGATGCCACCCCATAGATGATGTCACTAGGTGATGCAGATATTTAAAATAAATTTATAATAATGATATATTCAAAAATATCTATGGAATTCTTACTTAAGCTCTTAAATTGGATTAATTATCTTAATTAAGTTTAATCAAGTTTAGTGCAATTCTTTGGGAATTGGTGCACAATTAATGAAAATGGTTCGAAAGTCATATTACTGGATCATAATTTGACTAGAGAGGAAATAGAAGGCAATGTTAGATGCATTGAAGCTATATTTTCATTTAGGATGTTGCTAACACCAAACAACAAAGGTATGTGATGTGTACCAATGAATTAGAAGAAAATAGTGATCTAGAGCACTAAATGGTGAATTTGTCATTTTGACACAAAATGATTTGATCAAAGTTAGCTGGTCCATAAAATGAATTGCCTTGTTTAAGGATACTTTGAAATAAAATGGTACTTTTAAGTGACAATTTTGAACCATTTAGGGTGTTTTATGTATTTTGACCTAAACTGTGTATTTGAGTAAGATTGATAATTTTAACACAAATGGTGTTAGGAATTAGATGTCTACATTTTGCCCCTATTTGATAAGGAATAGTGAGACATTCAAGAGAAGCAATATATTTTAAAAGAAAAGAGTTGTCAAGAAGAAATTAGAACAGATCCATGGTGCCACCTCGAGAGGACATAATCAAATGGAAGAAAAAGATGGACTTTCTAAAAGAGGAAGTGAGAGATTAACCCATGGAAAAAATCACATCTAAATGAATTAATGATTGTATACATGATTACCATCAATGATCAAAATATAATTATAGGTAAATAGGCCCCAAAAATGAGGGGAATGGGAAAGATACAATCCAAAAATTTAAGGGACATACTTTAATTGTACATAATTTGAGAGTACAAGCTACATGCTTACAACATTGATCAATCCTGAGACAAGTTGCACACTAAAATATTTCCATCATTGGCTTTAATATGGAAATCTTGGAATTAGAGGAAAAGAGAGAATGTTCTACTTCGGGAAGGTAAGCACCACTAGAATGATGTCTCCAAAGAGAATATAATAAGAATTACTCTAGTATAGTAAATGTGATCATGATAAAATAGTTTTGCCCCAGTAGGGTGAATTTGGATCATTGATAAAGAATAAATAATGATTTACACCTGTAGGGCTGATTTGATTTTGAGCTTGTTCAGATGTTGGGCCCCAACATGGGTAATTTTCAATTAAAATAGCTCAAAGATATAACCCAAAAGATAGGTTAAAGTGAGCGGGCACAAACGTACATGTGATGGTGTAATGGATTAAAAAGCCATATAAATCCAAGCATATGAGAATGCACCGAGTGATGAGAGAGATGAATATAATAATGGAGATAGCCAAGATGACATCAATAGAAATTGAATGCTACCTACATAGTTCCATGGACTCATGTTCCAACATGAACTTTAGGCTAATGTAGTTCACCCATGTTTGGGAGAGAATGAAATGAGGAATAATGAAAAATGACCAAGAATTGATTAGACTCATAATGTATGCAAAGAGATTCACATCTAATCATAGAAAAAAAAGTTTAAAATGCACATTACCTAGAATCCTAATTCCATATCATGAGCCTAGGTTTTGTAAACTGTTCTTGAGAATCTTTCATTAGAGTTGATGTTGACGTTAAGACTTTGAGACCTGAGCACAAAGTGCTTGCTATAACAAAAGAAATTAGGCATCATAAGTATGAATAAATTAGAATGGCATAAGATTCAAATTGCATTGAGCCAGTTCAAATGTGAATACCTATAACTATGGATAATGGTAAAATAATGACCAAAACCAGAGTTACAATGATTTACATTTAAACAAAAAAGCAAAGACAAAATAAGATAAACATAAATGAACCTAACTTGAAATCAAGAGATGATATTAAGTAGGAACAAAATGTTTAAAAATAAAAGGAAATAACATCTTAATGACATGAGACCAAGATATGAATAGTCAAGATCCATGTGGACCATCAAGGCATTCTTGAACACAAAAAAGAAAATCAAAATCAAACAGAAAAAACAAGATACCAACAACAATCAAATAAACAAAATATTCTAATAACAACGTAATAACATAGGATCAAGATATAAATAATCAATATCCATGTGAATTATCAAGATGATCTGAAACAAAAAAGAGATAAGTGAAAACAAATAGGGAAACACAAGACCAAGATGAGACAAGAAGTAATAAAAGGAAAAATGGAGAAGAAATAAAAGGAAAGGTGAAAAAGCACAATAAAACACCAAGAGAACTCAAATAAACACACACAAAAAAAAAACCAAGTTAGTGCAATTTAAAGATAAATGTTCATGCATGTGTGGTAGAGGCGTTACTTTCCACCACATCATAACAAAGAACAATGACACAACAACTATTCCATAATTAAAGAGGAATAATGATAGAAGAAATGGGGGAAGAGAAGAAAAGCAAGGGGTTGGCTGTGTTGACTCTAGATGTATAAGACAAGTGGACATTGTCTACATAGTTCCATGGATACATGTTCCAACATGAAATTCAAGCCAAATATAGTTTTCACAAGAAATGGGATAGAAGAAAAATGATGAGCAGACCAACATGATTAATGTTATATAATAAATGGAAGATATGACAAAAAAATGATAATGGTCTAACAAACAAGAAGCCAATGAGATGAGAAATAATGATTTTTCAAAATGGAAAGCGCATGGGACATGATGAAATGAATTGGTGTGTACGTGCTTGCAAAATAGCAAGAGTGTAGCATGGTGGAACAGGAATGTACAATTGTATAGATGCATAAGATAACATTTTTTTTCTTTTTTGGATCAGGTTTTGATATTTTTGGTATTTTAAAAGAATTTCTAATGTTTTTGGTGTTTTTTGGATAAAATATGCACAAGGTGGGACTATCTATTCAAGGAGATGCATGTTCGAAGAGTAGAGGTTCCAATAAGATAGCTAGGCTGATTGAAACCACCCTGCTTGGAAAGCGATGAGAGTGAGGATCTTGATAAAAAAAATTAAGAGTAGTAAATGTGATATAGAATAATGTGTAGCCTAAAGCAAAAAAGAAGTATCTGCATTCACCTATTTGTAATAATGTAGCAACAATTTGGAACTAAGAAGATATTTTTGTTCACTTGTTTGAAGTTGTACAATACTATCCTAGTTGAACTGCTACTGAGGATGTTCATAATGTTCATTAGACATAATCAAGATCATAATTGGTCAAGGGATAAAAAGTGGTCAAGCTTATAACATGCCCTAGACATAACAAATAATATACTTCTCAAAGAGAGAAATCTAGAATGTGATGAAGAATGTGTTTAGAGCACCAAAGATTCAAAGCCTTTACTATTGAGAATCATGAAAAGTGGACTAGGGTAGTATAAAATGCATTCAAGGTAAGATAAAAGGTGGGATAAAATTACATCAGCACAAGTTGCCCCCAATTCAGGGGTCTTGTAGACAATGGTCCAGATCTATTCATGCGTATAATCTCTTAAGGTGTATGATGTTCATGGGCTCTAAAAGTTCTTCACCATTAGGTTTAGCTAGTTGATATGCTCCTAATCCATAGGTTGCTATGACAATATAGGGTCCCAACCAATTAGGCTAAAATTTTCCTTTTTTTTTGGGGGGTTTAACATTCATGTTCTTCTAGTTCTATTTCAAAACTAAGTCACCAATCTCAAACTCTCAAGGGATTATCTATTTTTTGTAGCTCCTCCACAATTTTTTTGATAGGCCTACAAGTTTTCTAGGGAAGCCAAACACTTACCATCAAGAATTTCTAGTTCTTGCAGTCATGAGGCTCTATAATCTTCATCATCTTCAATTTGCTCTAGTGATATTATTAATGATAGGATCTCAACCTCAACTAGGATAATAGTTTCAGTGCCAAAAATAAAGGAGTATGGACTAGCTCTAGTTGAGGTGTGATGATTGGTTCTATAAGCCCAAAGGGCAAGAAAGAGTTACAAGTGTCAATTATAGCCAACAACATCATTGAAAATCTTATTTAAGATGGATAGAATGGTTTTATTTGATGCCTCAACTTCTCCGTTGCCTTATGGGTTATATGGAGTGGATTTTTTGTGCTTGATCTTGAATTTTGCACAAAGAGATTTTACATCTTGGTTCACAAAGGATCCACCATTATTAGATATAATACAGGCTGGGATGCCATATCAACATATGATATGATAATGAATAAATTTGGCTATTTGTTTCTCAATAACATAAGTGAGAGGAATGGCCACAATTCCACTTGTTAAAGTACTCAGTTGTAGTCAAAATGTGCTTATGGCCATCTGAAGATGTTGAGTTAATTTTCTCAATGAGATTGAGACCCCATGTTGAGAATGGCCATGGTGTTGTGATCGATCGTAATGGTAAGGAAGTTACATGTATCAAATTACCATATTGCTAATAAGGAACACACTTCTTAAAATAATTATAAGCATTTGTCACTATTTTTGGCCAATAATAGCCTATTCTAAGGAGTTTCTTTGCTAGGATTCCACCATTAGTATGGGCCCCACACATTCCTTCATGAACCTCCTTTAGTGTTAGCTTGTATTCTACCAAAGATAAACAACAAAGAAGCATTCCATCATAGCCTTTATGATAAAGCATATTTCTAAGGAGGATATAAAATGTTAAGCAATGAAGGAATAGTTTTTTGTTGTTGGAAAGGTTGGTGGGGAATATGTGGCTATGGAAATAGTTATAAAAATATTGGTACCATGGTAGGTCATGTGAGGGATTAGGATCAGCAATGGTGCATATCCTCTCTAAATTTGATAGAATGTGTGCTGACTGAAGAATATTTTCAATCAACAATTGATACTCTTTAGCACTATCATGCATTTGAATCATGGAACTAATTGTTGGCATGGAATCAGTAAATCTATTTTTGACTCATAGAACTTGCTCAAACTATAGACATTTAAAATGTGTTTTGAGGTTATCGATAATTTGTTTGTAAGGAAAAAACTTGTCATCCTTTGTTTGATACTGGTCAGTTATCTGATTTATGACTAGATGTGAAACTCCATAGACCTTTAATCTTTGAATATCCCATTGTATAGAAATATAGAGCCCCAAAACTAATGCCTCATATTCAGCCATATTGTTTGTATAAGGAATGCTTTGGGGATCCCTTTGTGGCATGATAAACAATATGTCAGCTCCAAATCCTCAAGATGTGAAGGATCCATCAAAATAGAGCATCCACTAATCAAGTTTATGTGATGCTTATTCTATCATCATGATAAAATCATCTGAAAGGTCAAAGTTGAGAGGTTGAGTGGCCTTAATATGAGATTTTACAAGTTGGTCAGCAAGAAATTGTTTTATGATTGCATTTTGATTATGTTACTCAATATCAAACTCATTAAGGAGCATAATCCATTTAGCCATGTGTCCTTGAAGAGCTTATTTAGATAAGATGAACTTGAGAGGATCTACCTTGGAGATAACAATAGTTTTGTTATTTATCACATAATGTCACAATTTTTGAGTGGCGAACACCATAGCTAAACATGCCTTCTCAAAAGCATATAATTAAGTTCATAAGTTACCAATGTATAAATTAAATAATAAATATCCTTTTCCTTAACATGATCATCATGCTGAGCCAAAAGTGCCCCTAGTGCATGTTTCATGGATAATATATAAAGAAGTAGTAGATTTCTTTGTGTTGGAGGTCGTAAGACTAGTCGATTGACCAAGTATGTTTTAAGCTTTGCAAATTCTATCTTACAATATTCATCCCACTAAAATTTTATCCATTTCTTTAAGAGATGGATAAATGGGTGGTACTTATCTACCAATTTATAAATGAACATGTGTATAGACTGGATCTTTCTTTGTATACCTTGTAGCTATTTAAGATTATTTGGCGGAGGCATTTCCATAATACCATTGACCTTTGTAGGGTCTACTTTGATCCCTCATTATGATACAATGAACCCTATCAATTTTCTTGATGTGACTCTAAAGACACATTTTTTAGGATTCAAGCAAACTTTATATTCCCAAAAGCCTCTCAAATATTCTTCATAGAATGTCAAGGTGTCCATCTCTTGTTCTTGATTTTTCTATTATATCATGAACATATTCCTCGACAATGTCATGCATCATGTCATGGAAAATGATAGTCATTGTACACTAATATGTGGATCTAGCATTCTTCAAACCAAATGGCATGACTTGGTAGCAAAATGCTAATCTTTAGGGGCTATATTGATCTAATTTTAACTATTTAATCCATCCATTAAGGATAACATCTCATACCCAATAGTTGAGTCGATGATCATGTTGATGTTAGGCAAAGAAAAATCATCTTTGGGGCATGCTTTTTTGATATCATAAAAATTAGTACAAATACATATGCTTGGGATATTTTTACTCACTGGTACTATGTTGGAAACCCATTTAGATTAATCCAATGTTATGATAAAATTGGCTCCTAACAACTTTTCCAATTCAGCTTTAACCAAAAGGGTGATTCATGGATGCATCTTTCTTAATTTTTGCTTGACTGGTTTAGCACCAGGGTGAACAAAAAAATGATGCACAACTAAATATGGGTCCAAGCCTGGCATGTCAAAGTATTCCCATGCAAATATGTCTATATAATCCTTAATAATGGATATAATATGTTCACATTTTGCTTCAATAAGGGAAGCTCCAAGATAAACAATTTTGGGATCCTCATAGGTTCCCAAATTCACTTATATTATGTTCTCCACAAGGAGTATGGATCCTTCCTCTCTAATTTTAATCAATGTATGGTCATGATCATTTTACTCTACTATATCTTCTTGTTTTTCCTCCCAAAGATTTGGATAATATGAAGAATCAAAATCTACCTTCTCAAGTAAAGGCCAATTAGTCAAAACCTTTAGGAACTCAAGAGTAAGATGCTCAAATATTTGATGTTATTCTAAAGAGATACTTGTACTAGCTATGGAACTTGGGTTAGATGGACTTTCTACATCTTGAGGGGATGGGTAAGCTTTCCTGCCTGGGAACCCCTAAAATAGGTTTTCACTCAAAGGCTTGTCTTTTTCTTTACTTTTTACCTGATCGACAAGTGCCTCAAAGAGGTTTTCAATTGAATATATTGATGTTTATTATTTATTATGACCAAAAAAGTTTTCCTTCTCTCTAAATTAGGTAGAAGGATCTAATGAAAAATTTAAACCATGCTTATGATCACTAATTGGGAATGCATCTCGTAGGCCCATGTATTCTGCAATTGATTCTTCATTTTGAAACTCATAAAGGAATATGACTAAATTTTTCTTGTCCTAATCTATGATTTTAGGATGGAAAAGGCATATGTTATAGTGAGGGTTTGATTCAAGATGAGAAGCACCAATGGTAAAGATATAATGTCCTATTTTAAGAATGGAAACACCATTAGGATGTTTTTTTTCTTTAGGACAGGAAGCTCCAATAAGCATTATGGTCAATATGGCATTTGAATAAACAAATCTGAGTTAGTAAGCTCATAAAAAAGGCTATAATGGGATGTTGTTTCACTACTAGGAGTCTTGTTACTAGTCACTTTGGACGAGTCACTATCAAATGTTATGAGGTCATCCTATAGTGGTTTAAATCTAAGACCATGATTATAATTGACAACTCTAGCTTATAAGGGTTATAAAATTCCTTGTGCTTATGGTCTAAGGCCTTTCCCTATATAGTCAAGATGATCCATTATCTTTTTAGGGATAAGATACTTTAGATTTTGAAAATAATCGGCAAGTCCTTCAAAACATAACCAATTTACCTTGGTAAAAGCCTCTTGATATTTCTTTAATACGATTGCAAGTACAAAAACCATAAGAGGTTTTGGTTGTTTATTCTTTGGCTGCCAAATCTGATTAGGTCTGTTAGGAGTCTAGGAAGTTTTAGGCTTACCAAATGTTTTAGGGGATTTTTATAATTTTACAATATGGAGGATGTCTTTTAGATGGTACGTAGAAATACCTACATCTTTAATGATAACCTGCTTGGCTAGAGTTGTAGGAAATTGATTAGTTGAAGTGGAGGCTAGATCAACAGGGTCTATATAATTAGATGGAGATGGATGAGAAATGATGGCTTTATTCTTCTTTGTAATGAATTTATAACCTGGGCAATAGTTATAATTACAAAACTTTGCTTCAAGATGTTTATAGTATTGATATGGCTATTGATCAACAATAGTAGTAACCTTGATCCCATCATGGGGAAACTTAAGGCATTGGTAAAGAGTAGATGTAACTACCTATACTTCATGGATCCAAGGATGACCAAGAATTATGTTGTAAGGAAGCTCAATATCCATAATATAGAATAATGTGTGATCAGAAATAGATCCAACCATGACTGGAAACTAAATTGTACCAGATAACTCCTTGGCATTGTCAAAAGCCTTGATTATAATATTTTATGGCTAAATGTATTTATCCATATAGCCCAATAATCAAACCAATTTAAGAGATATAATGTTTAGCCTTGAACCATTATCTATAAGAACTTGCTTGATCTTGTGATCTACAATGATTATCTCAATGTATAATGGGTTATTATGCTTTGGGCCGAGGGTGGACATGTCTTTTTGATCAAATGTGATTTTTCAAAATAAAAACAAGTGTCCAACTAGGTTCTAGAACTGATCAAGGTTTATATCATTAGGCTCAATAGACTCTTGCAAAAGTTTGTTAAAGATGGTTGTATGGACATCAGATATCCACAAGAGTTCTAATATGGAAATTTGTGCAGGGGTTTTGTCTAATTGATCTATTAGACTATAAGACCTTTAAATTATGTATTGATCTATTTAAGTCTTTATTGGGATAATATTTAGATTTATAACCATTGGCACAATGTTATCATTGTATTTTATGCAAGAAGTGGGCAAAGGGCCTTCGATGGTAACTCATGGGTGTCTAGTTGCGATTGCACAACCTAAAGCTGACAAGGATTTATTTTAATTAGAAGAGGAAGGCAAAGGGCCTTGGATAGTGACTCATGGGTGACTAACTATATTGCTACAATTTTGGGTTAATGAGGTGACTTTATAATTAGAAGAAAGGTGATATTGTTTATATTTAGTAACGCATCTAAACAGAGTCACAACATGATTATGTGAACCCGACATGGTATTACTAGGGGGAGAGGGTGTTGATTTTATAATGATAGGTCCCATGTTGTGAAGAACATGAGATTGGCCATGTGGTTTCAAATTAATAGTGGTAATGTGGGCTACAAAAAGCATCCCACAATATTATTATAGTTGTAAAGTACATTGTTATAAGCCACATTTTTAGTATGGGCATTGTGATCTTGATTATGTTCATTATGATTTTGATCTTGTTGTTGGTTCTAATTCTACCTATGCCCTTTATTGTGACTATTTTGATTATTTCTTGATGGTGGTGGATCATGTCAAGGAAAGGGGTCTTTGTAGATTCCCATATCCTAATTTATGTCTTGATTAGGAGCTAATTTAATTTCTAGTTCACCACTTTCAATAAAGTCCTCAATAATAAATCATAATTAAACACAATAATATGCACCGTGACCAGCAACATGATGAAATTTACACCATTCATTCTCTTTGTACCAATCTAGTTTTGGTTGATCTTGAGGAAATGTCCTTGATACTAGCTATATAATTAAATCAACTGCAGTGAGATTTTTTAACACTATTTCAACCAATTCTCCTAACTTGCTAAAGACTTTAAAATTGTTATGAAATGTCCTTCATGTAGGTTGTCTCTGCAAAGTGGGTAGCAGATTTGGGGGAGTTAATTATACATTTGGAGGAGGCATAGCCTATAATATTTATACATGTCTTATTTCAATCACCCCATTTCAAACCATGTTCTTATTTTTGCTAAAGCCTTTAAGGTTATCCTACACAACTGTTTGAATCAGTGATTTAGTATGATTATATGCTTGACCTTGTGCAAAAATCTTAAAAAGGCCCTTAGCAATAAGATCCTTCTCAATCTATACCCATTTTTAAATAATTTCTTCAAATGAGTTAGCAAAAGCTAATCGTAGATTATGAAAAAGTTTATGATGTAAGTTCTATGCAAAGATATCAGCCAACTATTTTTCTAGCAAGTTATGTTGAAAGTGGCTTGCCAATGCTCTCCACCTTTGTAGATATGTGGTGAAACTTTCACCATCACACTGATTGGCATTACATAAGTAAAAAATGGTTAACTCATGTTAAATGTTATATAAGAAATGGTTAACAAACATTTTTTATAAGTTTTTCCAATCTGTAACTGATGCCTTGGGCAGTTTAAGCAGCCAATCAAGAGCTTGTCTTGCTAAACTTCATGAAAATAGTCATAGTAAGTACTCACTACTATAAGCAGCCTCTTGACATAAGAGAAAGGATGATTATATGTGCTCATGTGGATCTCCTTTTCCTTTGTATTTGTCAAATTTAGGTGCCTCAAAATGAGGTGGAAAGGGGTTTTGGAGTATAGATAAATCAAATCGATATGGACATATCTCATCGAATTTGTACTTTTTGACTTTATTATTCATCTCAAATCTTTAAATGATTTACTTCATAGAATTCCATTCTTGCATGTTTGGTGAATTTTTGGATTGAATAAGATGTTGTTGGGGTGGAATGTGTCCCTATTTTTGTTGTTGTTGGGGTGGAATGTGCCCTTAGTTTTGTGTGGATCTATAGGGAGTGTATACCTTTTGATCCATGACTTGGTTCTGATTTGTTCCTTGAGTTGAGAACATAGGCTATCAATTCTTAGATTGTAAAACATTCCCTGAATTTGACTCTTTTGTATTTTGTTTATTTTGAAATTTTCTATGTTTATTTACCAATTTTTGTGTTGGTTGAAAAGAACTAGCCAAATTATCTTGAGGGATTTCCTCAATTTGAACTGAATGTTTTAGTTTTTGAGTTTGTAAAGTAATAAGAGGTTTTTGATGATTGAAGAATGTATGTTCTGTGTCAAATGAAACACTTTGTAAGGTCTCTTGTGACTCTAACTATTCATTTTGATTACCATGATCCACTATGGTAATTTCCTCATCCAATATTTATTGCATACTTTCAACCACATTTCCTTGTTCTTTCAAAGCATCATTATGAATTGAAGTGGCAAATAGGTAGTCAATTAAGTCTATGATAAGTTGATCTACATATCATTGACTTACTATCTTGATCTTAGCTAGAAGGTCTGGATTTGTGGGTTTTGAATCTATTTTTATTTCTTTTCCTTTGTTAGAGGAAGAAGGTATGTCTATTTGTGCAAAAGCTTGCTCTTACCGTAGTTGTTCTCCTTCTCTAACTAAGGTATGCAATTACTCTGTAGGAAAGTCAGATGGTAGTCTAACACCTAATTCTATCAATCTAATAAGGGCCTTATCTTGATCTTCTTGGGGTTTATATTCATTGTAATCATCTTTAGATCCTGATATTATGAGGATTTCATCAAAAACAATGGGGTTATCTTGACCATTATAAAATTGCTCATCTTCATAACTAAGGCCATAAGAGGCCCCACTACAAGTGAACCTTTGAGTTATGTCTAAAAGAGTTCTTTTATGTGTTTGACTAACTTTGGAACAATGTTTGGGAGCCAAACAAAGTATGCTTTGGCTCTCATTTAAACAAATAACCAAGGTACCAATAAGACTATAAGGGAGGATGGTTTGAAACCATGCACAATTTAGAATATTTGGTTCACGATTTTACTCAACCTTTGGTAAAGTTGAAATCATATAGATCAGTGGAGGGTAAGGTAACTCAAAGACACAAGGTGAAAAATAGTACACCAAAGCCTAGATCTTTGTGATATGCCCATACTGTAAAAGCTAGTTTCAAATTCAACAAGTTGACACTTATAAGTTTAGAGGAAAGCTCTTAGGATTATGAAGAAAACAAAATGGACTAAGAAAATCAAGATTTACAAACATATGTGAATCACTAAATATAAATCTAGGGCCAAATAGGCAACACAACATCACCACATGGTTCCAGTAGGATAAAATATGTTATAGGAATCAAAGCATGAGTGATACACAATATGAATTGAGTCCACTAAGTCGATAATGTGATTTTGAGTCTTACTAACCTTCAATCCTAATGGAAAGTTTAAACCAAGTTAGAAGAAGCTTAGTGCATAAATGGTGAACCCACTTTGACACACCAACCCTTAGAACTCAAAAAGTTTCAATTTAGAATGTGGGTTATAAATGAAGGGTTTAAATAATTTGGGTAAAAGATCTAGACTCAATTGGGCAATAGGACTACACCAAAGTGGATGACATGACACAAATCTTTTGATAACAATTTGAATAAGGAAAAGATGAATTTTTCAATTGGATAGCATAATGCCTCCCTTGCTAAAAAAAAAATGAGGACAATGTGTTTTGGTTAAGTTCAATGAGTTAACAAGCATTTTTAGACACAAATCAAGACCAAGTAAGATAATGACCAAAAACAAACATCTTAAGTCTAAAATAATAAGGTATGGCAAAGTGGGGTCTACTAAACTAGCAAGTTTTTGATCATTCTAGGGGGATCAATTACACAATAATTTTCACATCAAATGATGAAAAAGACAAGCATATAAATTGGGTGACCATGGTATTTGCTAATTGTAAAAAGGTCTAGTCCTTTTTATAACCACTACATATTTTTGTTCGCTAAGTGTAGTGCGATGTCCAAATGCATATACGTCCCATGTGCAACTCCAATTAGGAGCCTAATGAAGTCAATGCCAAGAGATGAAACCCTAGGTCAAAGCTTCCCTAAAGAACTCGCAGGAGGTAATGACTTCCCCCTCATAATCCAAGTTTGCATAAAAGTAAAGAAAACATAAAATAGAAAGTCTTTGGGTCATTGTCAAGATTACCCAAACTTTAATGAGTTTTTGGGAAGCACTTTAGATGAAATTCTTTCTAAGCCTTGGACTAGGTTTTTTACAATAGGAATGGCACTTTTGACTCCAAAGGTTCCTTAAAGGGGATAAATGGAATAGCATACACATGGCATCCCTCTTTTTTCCAAACAAAATCGAACTTAAACAACTAAGTAAATACAAAGAGCTTGGAAAAGTGAGTTCATTTTTAAGGCCTAATTCGAAAGATGAGGTGGTGTCCTTTTGACCCCTTAGTCATAATTGTAACTTTGAAAACATTCACCATAAACATAATTTTTTTACAAACATCAAAAAAAGGTTCCTAATCCATTTTAAAGAATGAAAAAGGTGATCTAAACTTATTTTTACTAAATTTCAGGCTTGGTTCTGCAACAAAAATGTTAGTATGTCCTTTAGCCTTGAAGTTACTGTGGGTTTGAAACAATGATCTTGAATAAAAGATCTCTTGGGTTTGTGTTTTTTAAAAAAAATAGTGATCAACGTCAGTTCTTCTAACTGAATACAGTTACACTTACTAATCAATAATGGTTATTTAACTGACAACGGTTATACCAATAGTGACTAATGACAACTATGCCAACTGATGATGGTTTTACTAATCGATGATGGTTACTATGTAAACCCATGACAAATAAAAATTTCAAAATAAAGAAAATAAAATTGCAAGAGTTTTAATTATCCAAATGAAGATTTTAAAGTTTTAAAATGATCTTCTTCATGTGTGGGATGTATCTTATCCCACCGGGTGTGCCAAGATGTATAGAGGATTACAAAACAAGTTAGTTAAACATTAATCCATAAATCATAAAAAATGTGTAAAGAACTAACTAACTAAGCCTATCTATTCCTATGGGAATTAAAAAGTATAAAAAAAAACAAATGAAAGAAATAACATCATATTACCTTCCCAAATGGATTCAACATACCCATGTGGCTCAAAAGCATGTTCTCCCTTGATCAATCATCCTTGTCTTTATCAACAAAGGTGGCAAACTCCTAAAATGTCTCAAGAACACTCCCTAAAACCTAGGCTCATGATTCCAAATCACTAAACTAGCCTATCAAAGAATCTTGTAATTTATTTTAATGGTCTATTTCAAAGGATTGTGGAGACAATTATGCATAATAACTTTGCATAAATCAAGCTTAAAATTCATGTCCATGGCCTCTCTATTTATAGATTTTTGAGATTGGTCAAGATCAACCATGACCATTCATCTCAAGATTGAAATGTGTAGCCATGGATAATCTTAATATTTGGAATTAAAATCATAAATATCCTCAAGATAAATAAGCATTAAAGAGGCATGAGAAGCATTAATTAGGCATAGGTGACCCATAACATTGATATTTTATACACTTATGGCTTGATGGATGCCACCCCATAGATGATGTCACTAGGTGATGGAGATATTCAAAATAAATTTCTAATAATGAGATATTCAAAAATATATATGGAATTATTACTTAAGCTTTTAAATTTGATTAATTAGCTTAATTAGGTTTAATCAAGTTTAGTGCAATTCTTTAAAAATTTGTGCACAATTAATCAAAATGGTCAAAAAATCATATGACTAGATCATAATTTGACTAGAGAGTAACTAGAAGGTGATTTTATATATGTTGGAGCTTTATTTCTATTTAGGATGTTGCCAACACTAACTAATAAAGGTACGTGATGTGTACCAATGAATTAGAAGAAAAGAGTGATCTAGAGCACTAAATGGTGAATTTATTATTTTGAATTAAAATGATCTGATCAAAGTTAGCTGGCTCATAAAATTCACTACCCTATTTAAGGATACTCTGACCTAAATTGACACTTGTAAGTGAAAAGTTCATAAAAATTAGGGCATCTTTTGAGTTTTGACCTAAAATGTACAATTCGAATAATATTGATAATTTCAACATAAATGGTGTTAGTAATTGGATGTCTACATCACCCTCTAGGCCCTCTAGGCTTAAGCTACATCCTTGAACTTCTTAGGAGTATTATATCTCAATTATCATAAGGTGGCCTTCCCATACAAACCATCTATGATTATCGAATATGGTTTCATAATTTCAAAAACAAGCTCTATCACTATCCTTCCAATTGACTCATGTCATTAAGTCAAAGGTTGACTAGCAATGATTCTTTTAATGCATTTAAAACTTGGGAAAATTTGCACTTAGCCAAGGCTCTAGGTGAATATTACATCATCAATATGAAAACCATAGTTTTTACAGCCATAATATAGTTATAATCACAAAAGACATCGCCATGGATGTAAATTATATAACCACAAGCATCATGACATCCTAATGGATGCTGAAACTAATCCAAAATCAAGTAATCATCACATAGACGAGAAACATAAATAGGGGAATCATAACCTCCTTATGGGTTTGTGTTTTTAAGAAATAAATAGTGACCAATGTCAGTTCTTATAACTGACTACAATTACACTTACTAATCAACAACGATTATTTAACTGACAATGGTTATACCAATAGTGACTAACGATAACTATGACAACTGATGATTATTTTACTAATCGATGGTGGTTACTATGTAAACATGTGACAAATAAAAATGGCAAAAAAAAGATATAAAACAAAATTTCAAGAGTTTTAATTATCCAAATGAAGATTTTAAAGTTTTAAAATGATCTTCTTCATGTGTGGGATATATCTTATCCCATTGGGTGTGCTAAGATGTAGAGAGGATTAAAAAGCAAGTTATTTAAATATTAGACCATAAATCTTAAAAAATTGCGTAAAGAAGTAACTAACTAAGCCTATCTATTAATATGGGAATCAATAAGTATTAAAAAAAAATTGAAAGAAAGCAACATCATATTACCTTCCCAAATGGATTCACCATACCCATGTGGCTCAAAAGCATGTTTTCCCTTGATCAAGCATCCTTGTCTTTATCAACAAAGGTGGCAAACTCCTCCAATGTCTCAAAAACACTCCCTAAAACCTAGGCTCATAATTCCAAATCACTAAACTAGCCTATTAAATAAGCTTGTAACTTATTTTAATGGTCTATTTCAAAGGATTGTGGAGACAATTTTGGATAATAACTTTGCATAAATCAAGCTTAAAATTCATGTCCATGGCCACTCTATTTATAGATTTTTGAGATTGGTTAGGATCAACCATGACCATCCATCTCAAGATTGAACTGTGTGGCCATGGATAATCCTAATATTTGGAATTAAAACCATAAATATTCTCAAGATAAATAAGCATTAAAGAGGCATGTGAAGCATTAATTAGGCATGGATGACCCACAATCTTGATATTTTATGCACTTATGGCTTGGGGGATGCCACCCCATAAATGATGTCACTAGGTGATGCAGATATTCAAAATAAATTTTCAATAATGAGATATTCAAAAATATATATGGAAGTATTACTTAAGCTCTTAAATTGGATTAATTAGCTTAAGTAAGTTTAATCAAGTTTAGTGCAATTCTTTAAAATTTGGTGCACAATTAATCAAAATGGTGAGAAAGTCATATTACTTGATCATAATTTGACTGGAGAGGAACTAGAAGGTGATGTTAGATATGTTGGAGTTGTATTTCTATTTAAGATGTTGCCAACACTAAATAATAAAGGTACGTGATGTGTACCAATGAATTAGATGAAAAGAGTGATCTAGAGCACTAAATGGTGAATTTGTCATTTCGACTAAAAATGATTTGATCAAAGTTAGCTGGATCATAAAATGCACTACCCTATTTAGGGATACTTTGACCTAAATTGACACTTGTAGGTGAATTTTTTTAAAAAAATAGGGATTTTTTTGGGTTTGGACCTAAAATGTGCATTTGAGTGCAATTCGAGTAATATTGACAATTTCAACATAAATGGTGTTAGGAATTGGATGTCTACATCACCTTCTAGTATTTCCAAGCTTAAGCTACGTCCTTGGACTTATTAAGAGTATTATATCTTAATTATCATAAGGTGACGTACCCATACAAACCACTTATGATCATCAAGTATGGTTTCATAATTTCAACAACAGGCTCTCTCACTATCCTTCCAATCGACTCATGTCATTAAGTCAAAGGTTTACTAGAAATGTTTGTTTTAATGTAGTTAAAACTTGGGAAGGGATGCACACAACCAAGGCTCTAATTGAATATTACATCATCAATATGGAAATCATAGTTTTCACAGTCATAATATATTTATTATCACAAAAGACATCCTCATGGATGTAAAGTATATAACCATGAGCACCATGACATCCTCATGGATGCCAAAACTAATACAAAATAAAGTAATCATCACATAGACATGAAAAATAACTAGGGGCATCATAACCTCCCTATGGGTTTATGTTTTTAAGAATAAAATAGTGACCAATGGCAGTTCTTCTAATTGACTACAGTTACACTTACTAGTCAATGATGATTATTTAACTAACAATGGTTATACCAATAATGAATGATGACAACTATGCTAACCGATGATGGTTTTACTAATCGATGATGGTTACTATGTAAACCTGTGACAAATAAAAATGGAAAAACAAAGTTATAAAATAAAATTGCAAGAGTTTTAATGACCCAAATGAAGATTTTAATGTTTTAAAATGATCTTCTTCATGTGTGGGATGTATTTTATCCCACCGGGTGTGCCAAGATGTAGAGAGGATTACAAAATAAGTTAGTGAAACATTATTCTATAAATCATAAAAAATGCATAAAGAACTAACTAAGCCTATTTATTACTATGTGAATTACAAAGTATAACAAAAAACAAATGAAAGAAAACAACATCATATTACCTTCCCAAATGGATTCACCATACCCATGTGGCTCAAAAGCATGTTCTCCCTTGATCAAGCATCCTTGTCTTTATCAAAAAAGGTGGTAAACTCCTCCAATGTCTCAAGAACACTCCCTAAAACCTAGGCTCATGATTCCAAATAACTAAATTAGCCTATCAAAGAAGCTTGTAACTTATTTTAACAGTCTATTTCAAAGAATTGTGGAGACAATTTTGCATAATAACTCTTCATAAATCAAGCTTAAAATTCATGTCCATGGCCTCTATATTTATAGTTTTTTGAGATTGGTTAGGATCAACCATGACCATCCATCTCAAGATTTAAATATGTGGCCATGGATAATACTAATATTTGAAATTAAAATAATAAATATCCTCAAGATAAATAAGCATTAAAGAGGAATTATAAGCATTAATTAGGCATGGATGACCCATAATCCTTATATTTTTTGCACTTATGGCTTCATGGATGCCACCCCATAAATGATGTCACTAGGTGATGTAGATATTCAAAATAAATTTCCAGTATTGAGATATTCAAAAATATATATGGAATTATTACTTAAGATCTTAAATTTGATTAATTAGCTTAAGTAAGTTTTATCAAGTTTAGTGCAATCTTTAAAAATTGGTGCACAATTAATCAAAATGGCAAGAAAGTCATATTACTAGATCATAATTTGACTAGAGAAGAATTGGAAGGTGATGTTAGATATGTTGGAGATATATTTCTATTTAAGATGTTGCCAAGACTAAATAATAAAGGTACGTAATGTGTACAAATGAATTAAAAGAAAAGAGTGATTTAGAGCACTAAATGGCAAATTTGTCATTTTGACTCGAAATGATCTGATCAAAGTTACCTGACTCATAAAATGCACTACCTTATTTAATGATACTTTGACCTAAATTGACACTTGTAAGTGAAAACTTAAAAAAAACTACGGTATTTTTTGGGTTTTGACCTAAAATGTGAATTTGAGTAATATTGACAATTTCAACATAAATGGTGTTATGAATTGGATGTCTACATTACCCTCTAGGCCCTCCAGGCTTAAGCTACATCCTTATACTTCTCAAGAGTATTATATCTCAATTATCATAAGGTGGTCTACCCATACAAACCACCTTTGATCATCGAATATGGTTTCATAATTTCAACAACAAGATCTATCACTATCCTTCCAATCAACTCATGTCATTGAGTCAAAGGCTAACTAGAAATGCTTGTTTTAGTGCAGTCAAAACTTGGAAAAGGATTCACTCAACCAATGCTATAGGTGAATACTACATCATCAATATGGAAATCATAGTTTTTGAAACCATAATATAGTTATAATCACAAAAGATATCCTCAAGGATATAAAAATATATAACCACGAGCATCATGACATCCTCATAGATGCCAAAATTAATCCAAAATCAAGTAATCATCACATAGATGTGAAACATAACTAGGGGCATCATAACCTCCTTATGGGTTTGTGTTTTTAAGGAAAAAATAGTGACCAATGTCAGTTCTTCTAACTGACTACAGTTACACTTACTAGTCAATGACTGTTATTTAACTGACAATGGTTATACCAATAATGAATGATGATAACTATGCTAACTGATGATAGTTTTAATAATCAATGATGGTTACTGTGTAAACCTGTGACAAATAAAAATGGCAAAACAAAGTTAAAAAATAAAATTGCAAGAGTTTTAATGATCCAAATGAAGATTTTAAAATTTTAAAATTATCTTCTTCATGTGTGGGATGTATCTTATCCCACTAGGTGTGCCAAGATGTAGAGAGGATTACAAATCAAGTTAGTTAAACATGAGTCCATAAATGATAAAAAATGCGTAAAGAACTAACTAACTAAGCCTATCTATTCCTATGGGAATTACAAAGTATAACAAAAAACAAATGAAAGAAAGAAACATCATATTACCTTCCCAAATGGATTCACCATACCCATGTGGCTCAAAAGCATGTTCTCCCTTGATCAAGCATCCTTGTCTCTATCAACAAAGGTGGAAAAATCCTCCAAATGTCTCAAGAGCACTCCCTAAAACCTAGGCTCATGATTCTAAATCACTAAAGTAGCCTGTAAAAGAAGATTGTAACTTACTTTAATGGTCTATTTCAAAGGATTGTGGAGACAATTTTTCATAATAACTTTGTATAAATAAAGATTAAAATTCATGTCCATGGCCTCTCTATTTATAGATTTTTGAGATTGGTTAGGATCAACCATGACCATCCATCTCAAGATTGAAATATGTGGCCATAGATAATCCTAATATTTAGAATTAAAAACATAAATATCTTCAAGATAAATAATCATTAAAGAGGCATGAGAAGCATTAATTAGGCATAGGTGACCCATAACATTGATATTTTATGCACTTATGGCTTGATGGATGCCACCCCATAGATGATGTCACTAGGTGATGGAGATATTCAAAATAAATTTCTAATAATGAGATATTCAAAAATATATATGGAATTATTACTTAAGATTTTAAATTTGATTAATTAGCTTAATTAGGTTTAATCAAGTTTAGTGCAATTCTTTAAAAATTAGTGCACAATTAATCAAAATGGTCAAAAAGTCATAGTATTGGATCATAATTTGACTAGAGAGGAACTAGAAGGCGATGTTAGATATGTTGGAGTTGTATTTCTATTTAGGATGTTGCCAACACTAAATAATAAAGGTACGTGATGTGTACTAATGAATTGGAAGTAAAGAGTGATCTAGAGCACTAAATGGTGAATTTGTCATTTTGACTCAAAATAATCTGATCAAAGTTAGCTGGCTCATAAATTGCACTGCCTTATTTAGGGATAATTTGACCTAAATTGACAATTGTAAGTGAAAATTTTAAAAGAAATTGGCCATTTTTTGGGTTTTGACCTAAAATGTGCATTTGAGTGCAATTTGAGTAATATTGACAATTTCAACATAAATGTTTTTAGGAATTGGATGTATACATCACCCTTTAGGCCCTCTAGGACTAAACTACATCCTTGGACTTCTCAGGAGTATTATATCTCAATTATCATAAGGTTGCTTGCCCATACAAACCACCTATGATCATCGAATATGATTTCTATTTTCAACAACAAGCTCTATCACTATCCTTCTAACAAACTCATGTCATGAAGTCAAAGGTTGACTAGCAATGCTTATTTTAATGCAATTAAAACTTGGGAAAGGATGCACTCATCCAAGGCTCTAGGTGAATATTACGTCATCAATATGGAAATCATAGTTTTCACAACCATAATATAGTTACAATCACAAAAGACAACCTCATGGATGTAAATTATATAACCACGAGCATCATGACATCCTCATGGATGCCAAAACTAATCCAAAATCAAGTAATAATCACATAGACATGAAACATAACTAGGGGCATCATAACCTCCTTATGGGTTTGTATTTTTAAGAAAAAATAGTGACCAACGTCAATTTTTCTAATTGACTACAGTTACACTTATTAATCAATGACGATTCTTTAACTAACAATGGTTATACCAATAGTGACTAATGATAATTATGCCAACTGATGATGGTTTTAATAATCAATGATGGTTACTTTGTAAACCCGTGAAAAATAAAAATGGCAAAACAAAGTTAGAAAATAAAATTGCAAGAGTTTTAATGATCAAAATGAAGATTTTAATGTTTCAATATGATATTCTTCATGTGTGGGATATATCTTATCCCACTAGGTGTGCCAAGATGTAGAGAGGATTATAAAGCAAGTTAGTTAAACATTAGTCCATAAATCATAAAAAAAATGCATAAAGAACTAACTAACTAAGCCTATCTATTCCTATAGGAATTACAAAGTATAAAAAAATAAAAAAAATGAAAGAAAGCAACATAATCTTACCTTCAAAAATGGATTCACCATACCTATGTGGCTCAAGAGCATGTTCTCCCTTGATCAAGCATACTTGTTTTTATCGACAAAGGTGGCAAACTCCTCCAATGTCTCAAGAACACTCCCTAAAACCTAGGCTCATGATTCCAAATCACTAAACTAGCCTATCAAAGAAGCTTGTAACTTATTTTAATGGTCTATTTCAAAGGATTGTGGAGAAAATTTTGGATAATAAATTTTCATAAATCAAGCTTAAAATTCATGTCCATGGCCTCTCTATTTATATATTTTTGAGATTGGTCAGGATCAACCATGACCATCCATCTCATGATTGAAATGTGTGGCCATGGATAATCCTAATATTTGGAATTAAAATCATAAATATCCTCAAGATAACTAAGCTTTAAAGAGGCATGAGTAGCATTAATTAGGCATGGGTGACCCATAATCCTGATATTTTATGCACTTATGGCTTGATAGATGCCACCCCATAGATGATGTCACTAGGTGATGCAGATATTCAAAATAAATTCACAATAATGAGATATTTAAAAACACATATTGAATTATTATTTAAGCTTTTAAATTTGATTAATTAGCTTAAGTAAGTTTAATCAAGTTTATGCAATTCTTTAAAAATTGGTGCACAATTAATCAAAATGGTTAGAAAGTCATATTACTTGATCATAATTTGACTAGAGAGGAACTGAAAGGCAATGTTAGATATGTTGGATTTGTATTTATATTTAGGATGTTGCCAAGACTAACTAACAAAGGTATGCGATGTGTACCAATGAATTAGAACAAAAGAGTGATCCAAAGCACTAAATGACAAATTTTTCATTTTGACTTGAAATGATTTGATCAAAGTTAGCTATCTCATAAAATGCACTTCCCTATTTAGGGGTACTTTGAACTAAATTGACTCTTGTAAGTGAAAAGTTTAAAAAAATTAGGGCATTTTTTAGGTTTTGACCTAAAATGTGCATTTGAGTGCAATTCGAGTAATATTGACAATTTTAACATAAATGGTGTTAGGAATTAGATGTCTACATCACCCTCTAGGCCTTCCAGGCTTAAGCTACATCTTTGGACTTCTTAGGAGTATTATATCTCAATTATCATAAGGTGGTCTGCCCATAAAAACCACTTATGATCATCGAATATGGTTTCATAATTTCAACAACAAGCTCTATCACTATCCTTCCAATCGACTCATGTCATTAAGTCAAAGGTTGACTAGCAATGCTTGTCTTAATGTAGTTAAAACTTGGGAAAGGATGCACTCAGCTAAGGCTCTAAGTGAATATTACATCATCAATATGGAAATCATAGTTTTCACAACCATAATATATTTATAATCACAAAAGACATCCTCATGGATGTAAATTATATAACCATGAGCATTATGACATCCTCATGGATGCCAAAAATAATCTAAAATAAAGTAATCATCACATAGACGTGAAACATAACTAGGGGCATCATAAGCTCCTTATGGGTTTATGTTTTATGTTTTTTAGAAAATAAAATTGCAAGAGTTTTAATGATCTAAATGAAGATTTTAATGTTTTAAAATTATCTTCTTCATGTGTGGGATGTATCTTATCCCACTAAGTGTGACAAGATGTAGAGAGGATTCCAAAACAATTTAGTGAAACATTAGTCTATAAATCATAAAAAATGTGTAAAGAACTGACTAAGCCTATTTATTCCTATGGTAATTACAAAGTATTTCAAAAAATAAATGAAATAAAGCAACATCATATTACCTTCTCAAATGGATTCACCATACCCATGTGGCTCAAAATCATGTTCTCCCTTGATCAAGCATCTTTGTCTTTATCAACAAAGGTGGCAAACTCCTCTAATGTCTCAAGAACACTCCCTAAAACCTAGGCTCATGATTCCAAATCACTAAATTAGCCTATCAAAGAAGCTTGTAACTTATTTTAATGGTCTATTTCAAAGGATTGTGGAGACAATTTTGCATAATAACTTTGCATAAATCAAGTTTAAAATTCATGTCCATGGTCTCTCTATTTATAAATTTTTGAGATTGGTCAGGATGAACCATGACCATCCATCTCAAGATTGAAATCTATGGCCATGGATAATCCTAATATTTGGAATTAAAATCATAAATATCCTTAAGATAAATAAGCATTAAAGAGGCATGAGAAGAATTAATTACGCATGGGTGACCCATAATCTTGATATTTTATGCACTTATGGCTTGATGGATGCCACCCCATAAATGATGTCAGTAGGTGATGCATATATTCAAAATAAATTTTCAATAATGAGATATTCAAAAATATATATGGAATTATTGCTTAAGCTCTTAAATTTTATTAATTAGCTTAAGTAAGTTTAATCAAGTTTAGTGCAATTCTTTAAAAATTGGTGTACAATTAATCAAAATGGTCAAAAAGTCATATTACTAAATCGTAATTTGACTATAGAGGAACTGTAAGGTGATGTTAGATATGTTGGAGCTATATTTCTATTTAGGATGTTGCCAACACTAAATAATAAAGGTACGTGATGTGTACTAATGAATTAGAAGAAAAGAGTGATCCAAAACATTAAATGGCAAATTTATCATTTTGACTCAAAATGATCTGATCAAAGTTAGCTGGCTCATAAAATCCGCTACCTTATTTAGTGATATTTTGACCTAAATTGACACTTGTAAGTGAAAAGTTCAAAAAAATTAGGGCATTTTTTGGGTTTTGACCTAAAATGTGCATTTGAGTGCAATTTGAGTAATATTGAGAATTTCAACATAAATGGTGCTAAGAATTAGATGTCTACATCACCCTCTAGGCCCTCCAGGCTTAAGCTACATCTTTGGACTTCTTAAGAGTATTATAGCTCAATTATGATAAGGTGGCCTGCCCATACAAACCACCTATGATCATCAAATATGGTTTCATAATTTCAACAACAAGCTCTATGACTATCCTTCCAATCGACTCATGTCATTAAGTCAATGGTTGACTAGCAATCCTTGTTTTAATGCAGTCAAAACTTGAGAAAAGATGCACTCAGCCAAGGCTCTAGGTGAATATTACATCATCAATATGGAAATCATAGTTTTCACAGCCATAATATAGTTATAATTTTAAAAGACATCCTCATGGATGCCAAAACTAATCCAAAATCAAGTAATCATCACATAAACGTGAAACATAGCCAGGGGCATCATAACCTTCTTATGAGATTAATACATACCCATGATCATTAACCACATCATGGAATTAAAATACATAACTACACACTCAATAGCTTCTAGGCTCTTGAGTGACAAAAATGTAAGGTCTTCACTGCCTTAAAGGGCTAAATGCACGTGGCGACCCAAGCCAAAATTAAATTGAATATATATATATATATATATATATATAGTACTTTTGTATTATGACATATAATACTTATTAACTTCTAAGAACTATAGTTTCAATTCAACCAATCATAACCGAGTTTCTAACCTGAAACCCACTTAGCTTATAAGTCCTTCACTTGGAATAAAATAATGTTTCCAATCATTAAACACATTAGTTAGTAATTTTTTAATTCCTGCAACCCAACAAGAACAATAGCACACAAGCCAAGCATAACTTGAAATTATTTGTCTCAGGTCTCATCCAATTATAGCTAAATAACTGTAAGCTTATCCATAATGAGAGTTAATAAAATGAGTAAAATAATGAAGGAGAGGCTCTTGCATGTTCTTGCCAAACCATAGAATATCTAACAATGCTCTACAAGGCCATTTGTTTTAGATATCTATCATGGTACCAAATCAATCAACCAAAATAACATAAATACATAGCTACAAATGAAACAATTACATATATGCAACAAATCAAGATACCTTCACAAGGGTTTACCATCATGACTCCCTAAAAGGTAACTTGCTTTCAACAACATTTCTCAACTAGGAGTATATCAAACTTGTGGAGACATCCTTACTCCACTTACAACCATGCAACTTAAAAGGGCATGCAAGTCCCTTAGTTCTAGTATCGTTGAACTCTTTTCAACAACTCAATTGAATAATCGATATCTTAAACAATAAATTATAATAGTTCTACCTAGGGATAATAATGGCTATCACCACCATCCATGCTTGCAGATCCACAAAGGCTCAACACATTCCTTTGATGAGAGGAAATGCAAGCTTGACTAATTCACCCACGCAGACCAGCTCCCCTTACCCAATCCAGCCCTCCAGATTAGAGTCAAACCCTTGGTCCTCTATGGTCATAATGTTCTAAGCATATAGTGATGGGCTATCCATACAACCCATCAAAAGATGCAGAGCACTATTCTCCTTTATTATAAGAGTGAAGCCTTTGCCACTTATCTTCCATTGACTTGCCGATACAAGCCAATGGTCAATAAGTAAGGCTTGCCTAAACATAATAAAAAATAATAAGGGTTAACCCATAACCAAGGTAAAGGTAGAGAGCATGGCCATCATGGGAAAATTAGACTTCCAACATCCCAATGTCATGCAACAACACCAACTCAAACACAATAGCTATCACGCTTGTAGGTTGATATACTCATGTGTGTATACACATCCTGCATTAGTGGCATCATTAGCATTTACACCCATATAAGTAGGCAGTGGAAAATCTCTTAAACACATTAATGTTTGGTCAACCACAATCAACACTCTCACCTGAAGTCCAGCCCATGTACATAACCCATCTTAGATTGGGGCAAATAATTAAGAAACCATTTCCAACATTACTTAGCATATGTTCCAATTAATTTGTTTCAATACATATTTAAGAAAAACTATTTATATATTTCAAAAATATAAGAAAAACTATTAAAATTGAAAATAAATTATTTCAAAAATATATCAAGATGTGTATACTATTTAAGAAAAACTATTTATATAAGTATATGTTTTTAAAATATACTATGTTGTTTCATAAGAGTTTGTTGAATAAAAAGTGAGATGAAGAATCTACATTTTTTAGTGATAAATGGTGAATTTTCTTTTTATAATTTTTTTTGTGTACAATTTTTATTATAAAAAAATATTTATGTCAATGTTTAGTTTTAATGTTAAATTTTTAAAGTTTGTTTGATGGGTTTTTATATAAAATTTTATTTACCATATTAGAATTGAAAATATTTGGTTGATTGTACATCAATGACAATGTGCCTCAATATAATTAATGTGTATATATTCTTACATAGTTATTTTAGAACGCTACTCCATTTTTTCCGTTGTGTTATGGGTCAACACCTTTTTTTTATGTTTTATTATTTGTTGTTTATTATCTTCTTCAATATGATTGTGTGTTGGATTTTGTAGAATTTAGTAGTAAAGATTAAAATTCATATTCTGTGACATTTATATATGTCATTAATTGTATTCCCATCATCTAATTGTTTTATTCATCTAGTTGTTGTAGCAATATTTGGGCCATGATTGAATATAGAGCTTCTTAATCTAAAAGGATTTAAATATTAGACAATAAACAAGGCCGTACAGAATCTGGGCTTCTTGTGTTGTTCCAATTCTGTGTTATGAATCCTTCAAAATCCATTTTGTTAGAATGCACTAAACCTTAATATATGCATGCCAATAAAACACACAGATGAAACTTAGAGGTTACGATATGTCTGAAGAATCTTTGCAAAAGCCTTTTTATGGATATATTGCAATCAAAGCATTCCATAAAATGACATTTTTCGAGGAATAATTACCTAACAGTTCATGTGCATTGTGTATGTTTCCAAATTTTTCATACATGTCTATAGCTGCACTTGAAACTTTATCCGAGGAAATTTTAGTTTCGATTATGGCTTTGTGAATGTATTTGCTTTGATCCAAAATTCCTATATTTTATGTACGCCAAACGGCGGTTGGAATTCGTTGTGTAATTTGCCTTTGCATTTACAAATTGCATTTGCTCAGATTTTTTGAAGGCCTTTTCAAAAACTTAATTTGGTGCATATCCTAAAATAATTCCATCACATGATATGCATTGATGGAAATGTGCCAAGGCATAGATAATGTGCATGTGTTCTTTGTATTGAAAATTCCTTTATAATAATTGGTGGTGTTTTTTGGTTCAATAAACAAATAACTCATTTATCACTTTTGATGGGGTGTTTGACAAGGTTTTTCACACATGCACACACAATTTTTCCTCTTATAGATTTCGAAAAGTAATAGTATTATGTCATTGTTATATATTTTATTATTCTTTTTTATTCTCTAATAACAATGAATAATTTGATGTTTGTTGTCATAATATTTCATTGTTCAGAGGTAAACTCACCTCTGAGATGGCTAAATTTTAATGCTTGGTAATTACATAATTTCATTTGTATGGTTGTCCATTTTTAACTATTTTTTTTCGTTGTTGTAAGAAATACTTTTTATAAAAGTTGTGAATAACAAAGAATGTTTCTTGATAACCTATCTTTAAGATGATTGTAAATTAGAGTCATGTGTGTACATTTTTAAGTGATAAATGATCGAGGTTTTACTTTTCTTTATTGTCTATTTGTGTTGTATGTGCACTTATAAAATATTATTTTTATTTTTGTCAGTGTTTGATTTCAATATAAAATTTAAAAGGTTTGGTTGATTTCATGTTTTAAATTGTGATAAGAAAAAAATTATATGCTTATGTTCGAAATAATTGTAAAATAAATAAATGTTTATTTCTTGAAGTGATTCTTTTGTTATTTCTTATTTACTTTTGTAAGAAAAAAAATAAAATTGACGTATTTTTTAGTTGATTGTTTGAATTTGTGTATTTTGATAAAATTGTTGTATAAATATGGTTTGTGATACTTCAGTGTCCTCTTTTTTTCTTTTGTAATATTGGGATTTTGAAGAAAACTTAAATATATCTATATACTCAATTTCTATTCTATTCTTTTTTTTTGAAAAACTTGTTTATAATATATTAATAATTTTATTATAACATTTTTAAAGTTTTTTTTTAAGATACATAAAATGATTAAAATAGGATTTATTTCAAACATGTATTTGAAAGTATTTTTGAACTATTTTTTTTTTTTTTTTTAATAATGTTTGAGAGATTTAAAGATGAAAATTTAGAATATTTATTTGAGAGTGAATTGGGTTATGCTTTAATTTTTTTTTTCTTTTAAATATTTTCATTGAAAAAAGTATTTATTCACATTTAGGTGTTACCATAAGCATCTGCAAAATTGAAACCTAAAGAAATGAAATAACTTAAGTATTGCATTTGCTTCCCTTATTTATAAGAGATCCTGTATCAAATCACACTTTCAAATTCAATTAGATCTTACAATATATGTACCATTAAATCCATGTTTATCTTGATCTAGTTAAATCACTATAACACTTCTATATTCAATTAAATCTTACAATATATGTACCATTATATCCATATTTATCTTGATCCAGATGAATCAATGTTCTTTTAGATATTGATCGTAAGGTTGAAATAACATAAGAACAGGTCACGTAACCTACAAACTATTTTTAATTGGTCTTAACAAATTTATTTAATTTAGTTGGAAGCATGGAATCGGTGGTATACTTATGATTGAATGAGTAAAGGAATTTTTAGTATTGGTTAAACATATAGTTCATCTTTTAATGAACATAAACCATGGTTCACCTTGGGAAACCTATTTTATGTTTTTTTGGAAGTAAATAGAATTGTAGCTTCTTGGTCTGAACATTATACATATTTATTTTTATAAAAATGATATTATTATAAGATTTATGTCTTGATTATCTATTCTTGTAATCATCTACATCATTTTTAATATCTGCAATTGTAATTGGTTTAATTCATTTTAGCTTCACTAGATGGAAGTTAGTTTAATTGACAAGTGTATATTTATTCATTGGATTGGAACTTCATAAGGTGTTGGTAAATGTTGGCATGTTTTTCTACAGAATGATCAACTATCATTATGTAATCTTTTAGTTGGTTATTTTAGAATGTTACTGATATTTTTAGTTGGAATATTATAGGTGTATTTTAGGTGGTTTTGGTTCATGGTTTTGGTATCCACAGTATTATACATAATCATACATGTAGCGATAAGTTTATTATTGATGTACATAATCATACATTCATTAGAGTAAAGATAAATTTAAAGTATATTATTATATTCTAAACTATTGTTATTCATTGGAACTTCGTTAGGTGTTGGTAAATGTTGGCATGTTTTTCTACAGAATGATCAACTATCATTATGTAATCTTTTAGTTGGTTATTTTAGAATGTTACTGATATTTTTAGTTGGAATATTATGGGTGTATTTTAGGTGGTTTTGGTTCGTGGTTTTGGTATCCAAAGCATTATACATAATCATACATGTAGCGATAAGTTTCTTATTGATGTACATAATCATACATGCATTAGGGTAAAGATAAATTTAAAGTATATTATTATATTCTAAACTATTGATTGTTTTTAATAAGAAAGAAGTTAGTGTGATGGAGTTTTTCCCAAAAAGGTTTTCCAAGTTGAAAATCTTATCTATTGTATGTGTGTGCCATTGATCATTTTTGTTATAGATTTAGATTGTGTTAGAATTATTTTTACTACAGTATTTTATTAGTTCATTTCTCTTCATTTGGTAACAAAGCTAGTGTTTAACTTTATATAGAGAACTAGGGCATTTTGACCATGTCATAAAAAATTTATTGTGTTGGATTTATGCATGCTAGAATGTTTTTGTGAAGTAAAATAAAAGGATTCACAATGATAGAGATATAAAAATAGAATGGCCAACATTTGAAGTTATTGAAGCTCAATATGGAAGATATTCTTATGGATAGAGACTAGTGAGTTGTTGTGTCAGGTAGTGTACCTAAGAGGATGAAGGAAAAACATTAGGATAAGATAGATTGAAAGGCCAAGCATTTGATTTTGTCTTTCAAATTCAATGTATTTGAACATCTATAGAAATAAAACCACTAAGTTAATTATGGATATGTTTGTGACTTTGTATTATATATAGCCTCTTGTGAATAATTTTTTTCTTTAAAACAAGTTGTATTCCCTAATAATGAATAAAGAAAACTCTATGACAAAGAATTTAAATGTGTTTAACACTATGGTAAGTCAGTTGATTTTAGTCAAGATTATAATGGAGGAATAAGATAAGTGTATTTTTCTATTATGTTATTTTCCCAATTCATGTAATAACCTTATTATGGCCATTACTAGTACTTAACTAAAATAAATCTAGAGGATGTATTTGTAGCTCTATTATTAGATGAAATGAGACAAAAAAAAATCCATATAGGACTATGAAAAATTAGATTCCTTGTTTTTTGAAAGTTTTTTCCCAAGAGAGAAATATAAAATAATTTAATGGGTAGATAATTGAACTGTAAAATTAAATTTAAGACTCAAGGAAAATATCAATTGAAATTATAGATATGTGGTAAAAAAATAAATTTTAAGAAGGTCTGCATGTTTAAAAAAATTACATGTGATTTTAATTTTTTTATAAGTGTATACCTCTAATGAAGACTCAATGAATCTATTCTAGGTAGCTTCAAGTACACATGCATGCAATGGTACATGGTTGATTTGTTGATGTGAGTTTATGAATCACTCCAATAGAATAATGGGAACAATCCCTCCAATTTTAGGGTAATAAAATTAACCTAGTGTGTGGGTTTTAGGTATGTGGTTTTATAGATAATAAAGTGGTAGAATAATTATTTTAGAAATATGGTTGGAAACTTATCTTAGATTATTCCATGGGACTAATTATCTGACAAAACTACACCAAGCATGGATATTCAATATGGTTCTAGAATACAATGGTCAATATTGATTTAAAAAATCATCACAAAGAGAGGGATTAAGTTAGAAAATAAATGATTCCAAGTTCAACAAAAATAATTCTTACAAATACATCACCTTTTGAAACTCACTTTATGATTTAATCAAAACCTTTTCAAATCTAATAATATTTAGATTCAAGCAAATATAGTTAAGGGTCTATGGAATGATTTATTAAAAAAACTTACAACATCACCCCAAAAAATTATTAACTATAAAAAATAACTAATTTAACACATCCAACCACAAGATCAATATAATAACAAAATCTCAATCCCCTATGTAATCAAACTAACCTAACAACTTAATTTAACTAATTTTAAATAAAAATTAATTTCATATAGTAATAAATTCAGCCAAAAATTCTCATGCATAAGCTTTGAATTGAGAAAGCTAAAACAAAGGCAAACTCATAGAACATCCCTTGGTATTTTGAAATTACTAATGTCTTATATAAAAGCTTCATTTTTAAAAATATAGGTGAATACATAATGTATAAATAAGTGAAGGATGGGCACTTTCACATCCAAATGTAGAGTTTCAATAGAAAACAAAGTGTAATTCTATAATTAAACAAAGACATGGTTAGATAATTTATTTAAGAAATAGAAACATTATGTAAGTACCATTTATACCATCACTATTAATAATATTGACACCTACTTCTTATCTTATAACATAACATTTATAATAAATAATTTAAAAATAACCTCATGATAGATTACATTTCACTCTCTAAATTAAAGAACGCTCCGCTTAATACTAATAAAATGATATGGTAATTGTCCTTGACAATGTTGACATTGTGAGTTAAGAATAAAGAAATCATTCTTTGCACAAGAATAATTATAAAATTACTAGTCAAGCTTTAAATGATACTATTATTACAATTAAAAGGACACTTTAAATTGAATTGGCTTGATGTTTTTAATGTCATATTAATATATTGTGAAAATTGTTTTGACTATCAAAAACAACCTATCAAAGATCAATTTGGTAATATTCCATTATACCATAATAATTAGCAAATAAGGAGTCATACTATGCAAACAACAATAAAAAAGTATTATCAAAATCTTATAGATAGGTAATTCAAAAACATAGATAATATTTATATCATGTTTTGGTTATCAATCACCTCTATCATATTACTATAGGATTTCAACTTGGGTTTATTACTTGTTCCTTAATTCATTGTCAAGGTTTTAATAATTTTCCTAAGCGATAAGAGATGTATAAAATATATCAACTAAAACCTAAATAAAACGTACACCATAGGGTTGTTTTATGATTCTTCATCAATGTACGAATGAAATCCTAACTTCCATCGATGGTATGGGACACTTGTATAAAGCATTGTCCCATAAATGATTTTTAAATATCATAGCGATAATTCCTAGGAGACATTTATGATCAAATAACTACTAGATGAGTAGGTCAACGAGACCTAGTGATATATCCTTGAATTTTTGGATGTGAGTATTAAATTATAAGAGAAATCATAGTTAGTCTCACTAACACTTAGCATTTTACTAAGTTCATAGATGATAAGGTGGGCTTGTCAAATCTAGACTTATAGTTGTAAAAAATGTATAAAATTAGTATACATCAAGGATGTACTCATTTATGTCTTGGTTAACTATCACACTTGCATCATGTTGGGTGTTGTAGCTACAATGTTGACTTAATCACACAATAATATCTTTCTTGTCTTCAAATTTATATATATATATATTTTTAAGAAGGGTAAGAACACTCTTAGTAGAGGAGGTGTGTGTGGTGGATTTTTATTTTTATGTAGTTGGAGGCAAATCCCTCTATGATATTCTCCCTCTCTGCATCTATACAGTCTACTTTCAACATCAAATATGTTCTACTTATCCATTTTAGATTGTTTTTTTGTTTTATCTATATTGTATCTATTTATTTTGAAAGTATTATTTAAATGATGTAACACTCTTAAATATGTAATTATAAGAACATTAGAACTATAACTACGTCATATTTTGTACTATGTTTTCTAAAATTTGATTTGTAGGTTCTATATGCATTGTATTTCCATTATGTGTTTCATTACTACCAAACAATGTAATTTTGAGTTTTGAAATATAAAATTAAGTAATTACCTTATGTTTTAATTTTTGAGTATGAATAAATGAAATCAAACTGAGTTATAAATGTTGTTTTCTTATTCAAAAATTGGATAAATATAAATATCAAAACACTTTATGAAGATGTAGTTGATGAATGGATGGACATGATCAAAATGATGTTAGTAAAACTAATGTAAACATTTGTGCAATTGATTCCTATTTTGGTAATTAGTAATGACTGTTATATTTTGGGAAAAATTAAGAAAATGTTATTGGGCCTAGAAACAAAAACAAATAGTGTATATTTTCATGTATTATGTCATGTGGGTTCATATAGGTGATCTTAATTTCTATAGCCCTATTTTATTATATTTTTACTTGTTTTATGTTAGTTTGTGCACTTATAGGGTCCTAAATTGAATTCAATAAGTTTTGAAATATATAAGGTCATCAGTACATTTAGGAAAAGGAAAAAAAAAAAGAGAGAAAATCAATGCAAACATAAAGAGAATGTCTCCAATAATATAAATAAATAAATAAAGGGTCTAATATTTATTTTTAGTGTATCATATCGAAAATCTTAAAATAAACCAAACATTTATTAAAATATTGAAGATAATTTTAACAACAAACTTGTATTACATTAATTTTTTTAGATAAATTATGGTTGTTTCAATATTATGTATTGTTGAAGAGTTAGATAAAGAGTTGGTGCTTACAAACTGTACTCACCCTAGACTCAATGCTCATTTGATGAAGCCAAAAATATAGAAATTCTAAAATACAATGTAAAATTATATAAAATAAAATTGAACAAAAGGGAATTCTAATTATTTATTATTCATTATTCTTTTCAGAAAATAATCTCATAATAAGTTATAAATAATAATTAAGAATTCACCATTAATTTTGAAATAGAGTTTGAATTTTCAAAAACATGATAATTCTTGCAGAAAGTTGATTTGATGGGAATTTAGATTTAAAATAAAATTACCAAAATTTATTTAATTTTCTTAATTTAACAAAAATAAGTTATAATAATATATATTAATATAAATGTATATTATATTATTATTTAATAAACATGTTAAGGAAAAAAGAGTTTCATTTTCAATTTCATTCAAATTCATATTTTACAAGTTTTTATTTTTAATATATATATATATATATATATATATATATATATATATATATATAAATATAAATATAATTATTAAAAGTGAACTTTATATAAATATGGCTAACCTTATATACATAAATAATATACTCTTGATATTTGTCCTTTAATTGACAATAATCCCAATGAATATGTAGGTAACATTCATGTCATTTTGAAATCCATTTGTATTCCATTATACATGTGATCTAATGCTTTTGCTTATCTACTCTTGTCCACAAACGTTCACATTCTTAGATTGGAATTTGACCATTTGAAAAGCAAAAACAAGGATAATTCTCATATCTATTTCGTTGTCATAAAATAAAATATTAGATTTGAATGGAACTATAATTTTGAAGTAAACTTATATGCAATGAGTGGGCTATCAACTTCCACGTAAATTTGATATGATATATCAGTAAACAAGGATCTGTATGATATCAAGATAAAACTATCTTAAAATTAATAATCATTGTTGGGGAAGTGATGTGCTCAAAAGGTATAAATCAGTGTGCTCCCTTTCTAATATTTAGAATACGATTTAAAATAAGGATCCACATCTTTGCATGTTAAGAGATTATGCAAAAATAATGTATAATTTACTGATTAATTTTGAACTTGAACTTCAAAATAAATATATTTATTTAATTATTACACTTCAATTTAAATAATCAAAAAATATTGAAAATAATAATTATTATTATCAATATTTTTATATTTATTTATAAATATAAAATAAATAAAATTTAAAAATATTATTTATTATATATAAAGTGATTTATATCAGTTTTTTTAATAGATATTTAAATTTTATTCAAAGTATTTATTAACTATAACATTGTACTATTACAGGGTTACTATGTGTTTGTTGATTATTGGTCCTAATTAAACTCTTATTAATATGTTTTCCTCATCTTATAATTTTTATTTTATTATTATTTTTTGTTATTCTATCTCATCTTCTGATATTTCCATATATATATCTTGGAATGTTTATGGCCAAAATTAGCTTGCAAGTTTACATCTTGCTTACAAATAGCCAAATTCAAATCGAATATTTCATTTTTTGAGAATGTGAACGTTTACGGACAATAGCACCTAAACAAAACGACATATAAATGACTTTTAAAATAGTTTGAATGTTATGTTACCTAGTTAGTTTCTGCCAAAAGTTAATTATTTCTCTGTATAAGGTTGAGCATCAATCATGCTTACATAAAGTTGTCACCAATTAGAAGAAAAACATGATTGAAAAAAAATAGAATTATTAAATTATACAGTGAAATCGTATATTTATAAAAATATCTTTAAACGAAAATATATAAGTTGATAATTTAGATAAAAGTGAAATGAAGTTTTTTTCTATCTTAACATATAATGAAGGAAAATATGTTTATGTTGATATTTATGATCAAAATATTGTTCATAAAGGTTTAAATCATGACAATTAAATAATATTTGGTGATTTTATTTTGAAATTCTCTTTCAAAAATATTACTTGTTAAAAAATTATTTCTCTTATATTTTTATCAAAGTTTTATTTTGTTTAATTATTTATTTATTTTAATTTATTTTTAAATTGTCACTTGTATTTTTAAGCACTTTGTTTTGTTAAAATTATAAGGACTACAAAAGCTTTTTGGCTAGGGAGAGTCCAAGGATTATGAAGGTGCTTCAAATCTAATATAATATAAGTACCTAGAGAATGATCTCTCGACATCTTCTACATGCATTTATGTAAGATATATATGTTAGTTATATTTTAAGTAACTAAGTAATATCTAAGATACCCTTATCATCCATTTTGTCTTGGACACAATGTTTAACATTTTGTTTATAGATAAATGGATTTAATTCAAATTGCATCATATATATATCTATGTAAATTTAATTAAGCTTAATTTTATGTATATTAAAATAATAAAAACATAAGTAATAATCCAATTTTAGAGTAATAACTAATTAGGAGAAGGTTTAGAGAAGAATATTGATTTATAAGTAATTTGGGAATAGTCATCACAGTCTGGAAAAAAAGAATATTTATTTGTAAGACAATAAGAATTTAAAAAAAACATCATGAACTGAGCAAGAACTGTACACATCATATTTATTGGCCCTAGATTTCCCAAATACAGGGGTGTAGTGGATGGAAAACAATCATAAACTCATTTTGTGAATCTGTTCATCAGGTAAGGGGCTCTAAAAAACCTCACTAAAAAATATGGAACTTCACAACATCACTGAGAAATTGCTCTTCATCTTCAAACCCAAATAGTATCTTTGAAACTACAAAGGAAAAGGAAAAGGATTTGTTTTGTAGCACATACTTAGGGTCATTTCTAAGCACCAACTAATTATCAAGTCCCCTAACAGTACACAATATTGAAGGTTTACAAATAAAATGTAATTCATCTAAGTAGTCTAATGTAATTATGATGAAAACACATAATTTCTAAGAAAAATTATAAATAAGCATAAACTCAAAAATTGTATGAAAGTAAAATTATTTTTTTATCTTCACTGAATCAAATAAAATATTTACATAAGAGGATTTAAAAAAATCTCAAATTGAAATAGAGTTGAAATGCATAATTAAAAAAGTTTAAATAAAAAGACTACCTAAAGCATAATAATAATCACAGGACTATTGGCTTACCCAAAGTCCTCTATGGTCTCAAGCTTTTTGGACATCACCATGTGACAACCTCTCTAGGATCTAAGGTCATGAGACTATTAGCTTACCCAAAGTTCCTCGTGGTCCTGGACTCTTGAGACATCATCATGTGGAGACATCTTGGGGCTTAGGGGCCATATGACTATTGGCTTACCCAAAGTCCCCCATGGTCCTGAGCTCCTTGGACGGCACTACATGGTGACGTCTCAGGGCCTCAAGGTCATATGATGATTAAGTTTTTTTCATGCTCCTGAGATGTCACCATGTGGTGATGTCTTAGGGCCTCGATACCATGGGACTATTGGCTTACCCAAAGTCCCTTATGGTTTTAGGGTCCTAAGATATCACCACATGGTGACCTCTCGAGGCCTTGGGGCTATGGGATTATTAGCTTATCTGAAGTCCTCCATGATCATGATCTTCCCGAACATTAACACATGGTGATCTCTCAGGGCCTTGGGAACACAAAACTATTAGATTTTTTAATTCCAATTCACATCAACAAGTACAGTTCCATAACTTGATGTCGAGTCCAAACTTTTGGAGGATATAAATTTTGATCCATAATGCTTTTTTGAACTCTCATTTGTGTCAAAATGACATTTTTATAACTTTTCGGAGGCCATATGTAACCATTTGAGTGTCTGAAACTAATTTTTTAATATTTTTTTGAGATTTTTCAATTTTTAGAATTAACGCATTTTTTTAATCAGATATAAAATTTAGTTCGAATTCATTCATTAGGTTAATTTTAGTGTTTATAAGATGTGTGGATATTTTTAGGCCTATCTGAACATGCATGTGACACTTACTAAAAATAGTAGTTTAAAAATTTCTAGAGGATGAAAGTTACTAAAAATAGCAATTTTTTTTTAAAATTGCATGGGTCAACTAGCTTTAGTTGATTTAGGTAGTTTTTGATTTATTTAAAAAAATTAATTGTATATGTCAACTCTAATTCTAAGGTGATATTTATTTAAAGATTTTTATGTTAAAATTTTATTCATTCAATGATAATTAATAGATTTTTTTCTTTCATGCAAATTCTAAAATTATGCCTATTGATTTTCTTTTGCTTAACTAGTTTATGTTTTCATCATCAAGTCTAGACTCTACATCATAATTCAAATGACACAACTTGTCCATGTCACAACCTTTAATTATCCTTCATTCCATTAAGAAACTCAATATGCATATCACCATCACTTGATTTGTAATCTAAAAACTATAAAAAATACTAATATACAATGCAGTATTTTAGAATCACTATTGAAAACAATCTTGCCTATATTCATATAAATTTCACATGGTGACTATCTCTTAGACAAGGCAATCACTATCTAATTTCTAAGAGAATTTTATTTGCAATGAAAAATTACTCTTTCTAAAGAAAAAGTCATTCTACATGTTGAGCTATTGACTAAAAACTAAGGTATATAATCTACTTCTAAACTTTTTTTTTCTTTTTCTAGATTTGAAACTACACACTGCTAACTAATTTATCCTCATTTTCTCTCATTGTGCAGATAAACACTTATCATTCCTATGGTGGAATCACATCTAAGACTTTCATGAATAAATATCTCCCTTGCTTACATGGATAAAATAAACAACTACTAATAGTGCTGCCTATGGAGAACTTCCATCTCATAGATATACTAGCTTTTATTTATGTTACAAAAGTAAATGGATTTTGTGAAATTGGTCTAAATTTTAATAAATTTTTCTTTGTCATGTAGTGTCTATTTATATATCTTACGACTCAAGGACTCACATCTCAGATTTGTACTATGTTTTAATTTTATTAGCAAATACTAGCATCACTCTATAATTATATTATTCTAAATTTGACAATAAAAGAAATTATTTTTCATATTTTGTAATTTTATTTTTGTTAATAAATACTTTCTTTGGTAGATATTCACACCCTATTTTGAAACTCCTATTGTGTTACAACTAGATGCAAACTTTCAAAGTTGATCTAATCTAGTAGTTATGTTTGGTAAAACAATGCTCATTATATAGGATAAAATATGTTCTCTTGAATTTATGATTCCTTATGACATATACAACATCTTCAAAACCATTAACCAATTCTACCATCACTCACATCTTGTAATTTAACTATATATTAAAATTATATTTTAATAGTCTATATTGGTTAATTATCATATTTTATTTATCATTTCAATTTTTTATTTTTATTTATCATTTATATCTATGATTAGTTTTAGTTTCAACCCATAAACTTGTTTCAAAGTTAATATTTTGTCACACTAACTATTAAAAATATTTTTAACCTAAATATAATATAGTATTTAACATAAAATAAAAAATTAACTATCGTGCGATCCTTATTTATTTAAATTATATATTAAAAATATTTTAACAAAGAAAAATAATTAGAAAATAAATTTTATTCATATTTTAAAATGAAAAAATCAAAGTAATAGATTTTATTCACCATTCTCTTCTTACCAACAAATGTTAATAATTATTTACTAATTAATTATACCAAACATTAAATCAACATTCTTTGATTGAGAAATGTTTGAGACAATAAAACTAGATGTTTGGATTTACCTCCATAATGGTAACGTTTATTTAGTAGCCCAAGTCAAATGAACACAATTTCACATGCAATAAATTATTTCATGCTTCTCAATTTAACTTTTTTGAATAAATAATCTTATAAAAATAACTTTGAATGTAGTGTTCTTCAACAATATTGTAGACACCGAAAATGTGTCTGCACCTTGGTCATCTTTCATCCTCCCCCCTTGTCCCCCATTGACCCATATCCTAACCCTTGTCCTAGCCCCCTCCATTTATCAAATTAAAATAATTAAATATTTGGCCCCTTTCCACCTCACCCTTGCCACCTTGGATCCCCCCACCTCTCTCCTAGCTTTTATTGCCCAAATCTCCCCTTTATCCTTCCTCCCGCGTCCATTTATGTCTTCCTCGACCGTTTTCCCATGGCCCCTTGACCCGGCAGCGTGCAAGAATAGACAGAGGCTAATTTTAGCCTCTGTGTCCATTCTGCCCTCGCCGACGTTGGTCACTATTCGGCTGACGTCGGCGGTTCTGTCAGCATTGGCACCCTTCAAAACGGTTTTCTACAACCATTCTGCCCCCCCACGAACAAAACTCTTTGGACGCTCTTTGGCATTCGTATTCTCCTTTTTCTCCACCTCGTATAGCAACAGCAGTAGGTACAGGCACTCTACATCAGTCATTTCTTCTTGCAACAGGCCTTCCACAGCTCCAACAATAGGCTCCTTCATTCTTCAATCAACAAGCAGGAGGTAAGCAGTTTCATTGTTTCATTTGATTTCATTTACCTATCCTATCCACTATCTACCACTTGCCCTGTCCTTCCCCTGAGAGGCTGAAAAGCCTTCTCAGACCCTGTCTCCCGTTCATCTTCCTTTTGCCTTGTCACCCTTTCAGTCTAGTCCCAGACAACATTCTCAGTCCCTCAGACCCAATACAAGTCCCTCAGACCTCCAAGCAATCCCTTAGACCTCTAAACAGACCTCCCTGACCCTCAGACAAGACCACAGTCCATTCTACGCATCCATAGAACCTGTCCATAGTCTTGAAACCTGGCCTGACCCGTCCCTGACTACTGCCCTGACCGACCTCGGCCAGTACCCCTACTGACATTGGCAGTCTAACCGATGTCGGCAACCTTTCTGATCAATGCCAACAATACCAACGACGTCGGTGACTGTGCAAGGCAGATAGCTTCTAAACAGGTATGCATTTGCCTTAAGTTCTTTCTTTCTATTTTCCATCATTTATTGCTTTCTATTTCTGATCAGCATTCTATTTTTAACAGTGGACTGACATCCTCCAAGGAGCCTTTGCGCTTCTAGGACCAAGCTCTTGCTTGGCAGTCCACCCTTTTGTCATCTAACATTTTTTGTGTTTAGTGTCTTTCTCTTTCAGGTGCCATTCTTCCACAACCAAAGAGGAGTTCTCACAACATCTGAATTTTGGTGCACACGTCTACAATCCAAGTACGTACAAACCCTCGTCTATTTTCTTTAAGTTTCTCATTTCTCTATCTTTTGAATGTAGAAAGCGATTTAGCGTAGAAACATTCTGGCACGCCTAGTGGGACCCTAGGGTCTTCCTTGGGTTTCTTTCCTTCTTTTCATATAGGGTGCATTAGGATCCTCCCTTTTCACCTCTTTCTTCTTTTCTAAAATGACATCATAAGCAGGAATAAAAAGAACTTTTCTTTTCTTTTCTTGCATTTCTAGACTAGTCAAAAATCATATCCTTCAACCCTTTCTCAACTTGTTTTTCATCCGAACTTAACATTTCAACTTGGGGCTTAAAACACTTTGCATTCCATTTCTGCTTGTGCTTGCATTTCTTAGTCCACCTTAGTAATTAACAAAACACATATTGAATTAATTGTAGATCACTTGATGTTACACAATCTAAACACTTGCACTAAATCTAAACATCAAACTTACTTGAGACAAGGCCCGACTGGGATTTCATCCCCTAGTGGATACCTTACCTGTCCCAGTGATCTTACTTGGATTTCATCACCAAGGGGAAAGCCCACTCTGTTCTCTGGCAGAGTCTAATCTCTAGGGAAACTATATTTTGGCTAAGCGAGACCAGCTTATCACTAGGCTCGTGAAGTGAGGGGAGCTTGCTCCTTAGCATCAGGCCATGTATGGAACCTAACCCAGACTTTTTGAGCACCTAAACATAACCTGAAACCATCCATAGACTACCTCTTCTAGGACCCGACTCAAAAGCCAATCTTCCTACACACATTTTTAAGGCATAAGCCACCATGATCCTAATAAATTTCTAGGGATTTAACGCTTAGGATTTGCTTGTGCTCTTCATCTTTTCTGTTCTTATCTACTTGTTTGAGCTTGTGAGGACGACCTTTCTTGCCTTGAATGGTTCTAACTCATAGTCAAGCCAAGGCTCTAGTCAACCACGCGAGGCATCAACCGCTTCCATCTACTTTGTCCATAACCAGTCCTATAATGGAGTTCCACTCGGAGACTGAAAGAACTCCTACTCGCCCAACCCCGCCCCAGACTCCTATTGTCCCAGAAGGGGACCAAGATTTTGCACGATTCTTGGACCTCAATGTCAAAGCCTTGTAGCACTATCTCGTGTAGAGCTGAATGCGAGACTCCTTGGGCAATCCGATTTACGGAATGCCAACCTCTCTTGTTGCGACTACGGCCATATTGACAGCATCCGTAGTTCAACCTTTAGACACCCAAGCTATCACCTCGACCAATGACCAGCCTTTGACCAACCTTCGAAGTGTGGCCTCTCCTTCCATCTTGGGGCCCACTTCCACTAGGGTTTCAGCCCCTATCAACCTCAACCCACTCAACCGCTCTCCACTTCTTTCCAAAATCTGGTTGTATCTATTCCGCCTACCCTAGCCCCTATCAACACTAGGGTGGCTACCTATCCATTGGCCCCTATTACCACAATCCAACCTCTCGTGGCAACATCGAGCCTAGCTATGCCTTCCACCCAACCACCCTTAGTCTTCTCTTCTATCCCTACGACTAGTTATCCCTACGTTGCGCCCTTACAGGCACAACCAACTACGTCGTATGCCTCCTCTAGCCTCTTCCAAGCACGCTAAAACCTAGGGGGCACTCCACCCACCAATCCGTCAGCAAATATCATCAAAATGCTGATGGACAAGATGTCTAGCCTAGAGACCTCTGTTTCTGGCTCACGCAATGCTCTCTCATACGAGCAAATTTGCAATGAGCCCATTCATCCTTCTGTCCCGATCAGGCCATATCCCAGCCAATGGGAACTTCCTAAGTTTTATCATTTTCAAAGCAAGGAAGACCCACAACAACACTTACGGGCATTCAGACATGCCTGTTACCTTATTGCCCATGACGATGCGTTACTTTTACGCACGTTTCCTATATCCCTCTCTAGTGCTACACTTGACTAGTACAGTTCCCTTGCCAGCCATTCCCTCTTAACATTCACACAGTTGGCCCAGCTCTTTCTTGATCACTTCTCCATCAACATCACCAAGAAGGTCTCGATCACAGACCTCTATTCTATCCGCCAATTCGAGGATGAATCCATAGCTGAATTCGTTGCTCATTGGAGAGGCCTCATCAATCAACTCTCCTTTTCCTTACCCCAGCCCAAACTTATTGAACTTTTCTCCCAAGCCTGCGCCAAACATATTTCTTCCACCTTGAGGGTTCAGACCTTCCGCACCTTCGACGAAGCCTTCACGATGGCCCACAAGCTTGAATTGCATGCCATCAAGGAGAATAAAGTCAAGTTGTGGAGCAAGAATCTCAGCTCTAGGACCAATGACTCCTCTTCTTCTAAACCTTCATCATCCAATCCTAAGTCTAAAGCTTCAGCTAACACTGTGGTCATTAGACCTTCATCCTCTTTGCCTTCAACTAATCGGCCTGAGCCATCCACATCTCAGAGCGCCACCCGCCAATTCCAGCAGAGGTACGTACAATGACAGTATACTCCTCTTAGAGAATCATACGCGTCTGTGTTGGAAAAACTTGTTAAACAGGGGGTTCTCAATCTCCCCCAGATCTGACCACCTCCATAATTTGATCCCTCACACGCCATCCCTACGTGGTATAGGGAAAATGACTTCTGTAACTACCACCACGTTAAAGGACATGACACGGGAAATTGTAAAACCCTTAAAAACATAATCTAAGACATGTTTGAAAAGGGTGACCTCACCCTAGACAATCCCAATGCACCCCCTAATCAGGGCATCGATATCTTCAAGCAACCATTCCCCAATCATCCCCCAACTCAAAATAATGTCCAGACCTTGATTGACGACACTCATGAACACAACATTCGAACAGTCAATACGGTCTCGTCCTTCATCCCCGACCAACCTCAAGAGGTGAGTCCATCTATTAGTCCATCACATGTGGATGAGCCTCCTTCCCCGGTTAGTTCTCTGTCAACCTCTCTCATTTTGGAGGATGCTTCGACCTTACAAGCACCACCAGTCTCACCATCCTCCTTCTTGCTACCTATGGAGGACCCAACCCTTCCTACTCCTCGACCGCAAGTGGAGGGCACCATCATCCCTACCCTTTATCCGCTCGAGGAGCCTCATTCTCCAGTTTCTTCTCCACCCAAGGAAGAACCTGCCTCTCCTTCGTCTCCAATCAAGGACGAACCTGTCACGACTTCACCATGCCTTGGGACTGAGACTGCTACCCCCATCTCATCTTCGGCCCCACAACCGTCAACATCTTCTCAAGAACCCAAATCTTGTCCAACATCTTCTCAGCCATTTTCCTGATTAGTGGAGAAAATCAGACTTCTCCCTTCAAGGAAAGTGATGCATCAGATATTGTGGGAGCGTCTTAAAGCTCTTTAGCATGCCCGTGCCCTCTCATCTCATGTTGCCAATCCTCCCAAGGCAGAATCTCCTCAGACTCTCAACAAAGACCAGACTCCCTCTTCTAAACCTCAACCGACCCCATCAAAACCAAAAGCCACATCTACCCCATCTAAACCTATCAAGTCACTTGGCATTCACCTTGTCTCTACCCCCACTCACCCGCAAGTGAAGGTGGACTTAGACCAGACCTCGACCAATAGTAGTCTTCCAACCAAGTCGAAGAAGACTACCAGACCACAAAAATGAATGCCTCCTCCCCCATCACCATTACCTTCCATTTTGGGCCCCCATCCCTCGACCCTGACCAGAGTCCTTCCCACTCTGACCTCTAATCAAAACCAGTTGCCTCCTTTACTTCCTTTACTTACCTCCAGCCTACCCTCTCCTAAAAAGGTGGTACCTCTCACGAAGAAAGTGCCGTCTACGCCTGTCACCGCACCATCAACCCATAAGGTGGTACGGAAACCTCCTCCAGCTTCGCCTAATCAAAGGTCACCTGCCTCGCACATATCAACTAGCATGGACCCTTTAGTGGGCTCATACTCATTGATATTGCACCGACTCTTGCAGACTTCCAGCATAACCCTTCCACCCATCTGGCCTTTCCAACCTCTCGAGTCCAAGCCCTCCTAGTTCGACGACACGAAGATTTGCTTATACCATCGTACGCCAGGACACGATACCGAGACTTGCTATGACCTCAAGGCCGTCATTCACCGCTATATGGAGAAGGACACTCTTCTCCTTGAGGACACTCTTGACCAACCCTCGACACCTTCCCATCCAACCTCTTCAACCACATCAACATCTCACCAGCAGGCCATGACCCCTTCTTCACCTCCTATCTTTGAAATCAATGCTATCCACATAACCACTAGGTCGCAAAAGGACAAGGCAAAAGAAAAATCTGCCATTCCTTGGACCTACCCTTTCGTCAAGCCACCTCTAGCGCCCAAGCCTAAAATTTCTATTCTTGGCGCATCTCAGCCTTCTTCTTCTTCCTCTTTCGGGCTGATTCATGACTCCATGTTGAAACAGATTCACCAGACACCCATAAAGATGTCCCTCTATGACCTCATCCAAACCTTGCCTCAGCATCGTCAAGCCCTCATCAGAGCCTTGCAGGCAGCGGAGGTCCAACCCGAGGATCCCCAACTGCTTGCTGCCCTCGTCCATTCTTTATCTCCTGTTGCCTCCATCACATTCAGCGATTCTGAGATTCCCACATCCAACACAGAAGATCAGGATGTTGCCCTCTTCATAACTTCATATGTTGATCGAACATGCATTAAACATGTTATGATTGACGGAGGTGCTAGCATCAACATTATCTCCACCCATGCCTTTGATCAGTTGGCTCTTCCCAAGAATTGCGTCTCCAAAATTGACGCAATATTACGCTCCTTCAATGACACCACTGCCACGACCATTAGCATAGTCATTCTTCACATTCGCGTTGATCCACGCATAGTCTCAGAGCTCTTCTATATTATCAAAGGAGAGTTTCAATACAACATGTTGCTGGGCTGACCCTGGATCCATGCCATGGCCTGTGTCCCCTCCACCCTGCACCGTTGTGTGAAATTTGAGCACGATGGGCAAGTCCACACCATTCCTGCTGACCCATCACCCTTCAAAACTTGTAACACAACCTACCATCCAAATGACATCCTCATTCCTATTAAGCCATCAACCTCGGCACCACCTCCATCTACAGAAGCTTCGACTAGTTCGTAACTAGCGGTCACCCTTACCCCTCCTCTGCAAGCAATGACCAAAGACCACATTGAATACATCTTCTAATGACTTTCACTGGGGGAATATCACTTGTTGGCGTTAGACATGTTCCAAACTCCACAAGAGTATGGACGCCTTCACCATAGCCCCAATTATGACCATCGAATCGGGATGGTCGTGCCTTATGGTCCTCCTCACCTCTGAACCAATCTTGTCTATGGGGGGCTCAATCAAGCTCCTATTGATGGCAACCCTCTCTCTTCACCCCAACCATTCACATCAGACTTCTCATTTCTTGGCAACCCCACCTTTGCACACACTTATCTTTACAGGTGTGCATGGAAGGGTTTTGGTTTCGGACACTATGAGCAAGGCTCCCATCAACCTATTGATCCTCTCAACGATGATGATGCCAAGAAATGTTATGTCTTGGGATATCACAACCCCACTCAGGCCCCTTCAGACCTTTGTCCCGAGCCACCCATTAACCAATCTCTTCCAGGCTCACCCATTCCTCCTCCTTCACCTACAGAGTCGGTGGTTTCCATCCCTCCTAGTTTTTTTCATAAACACCATCCGCCTGGAACCCCTGACCTATCAACTAAATGGGGTGTCCAGGTCCTTCCCTCTCATTTATCCCAGCATGATAGAGGATGAGTTGGTGACCATTCACACTGTCCACTGCGTTGACGACGATGCCATCCTTTCCTACATGGGCACCGACGACTCTTTTATCCAGCACTCCCTCCCTTTTGAGACCTAGGTTATGTTAAATGAATCAACCATTGACATCAACCTCCCTTCTTTTGATGTTCCTCATGTCTTGAAGATTGGCCAATCTTTAGACGCTCAGGAGCAGCTTGACTATACCCAGTTCCTCTCCGACCATAGCAAGGCCTTTGTCTGGGCTTACAGTGACATGCCTGGCATTGACCCCACCATTACTACCCATAACATTGTCACCAAACCAGAGGCTAAGCCTGATCGGTAAAAGCTTTGAAATATGCATCCTCGCGTTGCGCTCCTTGTCAAAGAGGAGCTTTAGCACCTTCTTTCTGTCTCTTTCATCCAGCCCATCGATTATCCACAGTGGGTCTCTAACATCGTCCCAATCACCAAAGCGACTGGGGAATCCAGATCTGCACAGACTATCATGACCTCAACCTAGCCTATCCCAAGGATGACTTTCCTCTTCCTAACATTGACCAGTTTGTTGATCTCACAGCCAGCCATGAAATGCTATCTCTCATGGATGGGTTTTTAGGATACAATCAGATCCTGATTGCATCGAAAGATCAACACAAGACCACCTTTATCACCCCATGGGGGACTTTCTGCTATCGGGTCATGCCTTTCGGCTTGAAGAATGCTGACACCACATATCAGCATGCCATGACCTACATTTTCCACGATCTCCTCCACAAAATCATGGAGGACTATGTGGATGACCTGCTCGGCAAGTCCAAGTTTCACCGTGACCATCTGACCATTCTCAAGATCATCTTCTCTCGCCTTCTTCAATACAATGTCTGTCTTAACCCCAAGAAATGTGTCTTTGGGGTCCTCTCCAGCAAGCTCCTAGGCATCATCATTTCTTTTTGTGGCATCGAGATAGATCCCGCCAAGATCCACGCTATCCTCGAGATGCCACCCCCGACCAATCTCAAGCAGCTTCACAGTCTACAAGGGAAGCTCCAGTCCATTCGCCGTTTCATCTCGTAGCTTTCTCACCACTGCCAACCTTTTCATCACCTCCATGCTTATCAAAATTGCATTAAGCGAGCCTATGACAAAAATCTGTGAGAATGAGATTTCAACATCAGAGACCTCATCCTCAAAGAGAATCAACATGTGACCAATATGGAGTGAAGTAAACGAGGCAAGTTTGCCCCTAATTGGCTTGGACCTTTCATCATCACGCACAAGTATGGGTCAGGGACTTATCGTCTATCTTCTCTCGACAGACAGCTAGAACTTGAGCCTCTTAATGCATTGCATCTGTGACCATTCTACTATTAGTCGAGTACTCGTCCACTTGACATTTAACTTGAGCTCGTCCCTTGAGCAATCCATGTCCTCTTAATCCTCAAACCTTTTCACCCTATTTCCCTTAACAAATCCTCTATGACCCTTTTATAAAGTATGGATGCTTTGTCCTAATAAAAGGGAGCCCTTGATCTTCTGTAGTCTTGTCCATGACTCACATTTTAGTCAAAAAAAAAGTCAAGATGTCAAAATATCCAAGGTCACAAAATCAAAATCAAAAGGCAGACTATTCCCTCAAAGGACAGATGTACTATCATCACTGTAGCTAATAGACTGCTCCCTAGAAGGACAACAATTCAAAAGCCCTTATATATAAAGCAAAAATATAGACCACTCCCTCAAAGGATGGCTATGATTAACTCTTGCTACAAACAGTACCTTTCTTAAAAGCTTCTCACATCGATCAACTTCACAATTGACCACCAAGCAAAATGACATCTCTTTGCAGACTTCCCGCATTGATCAGTCTACTAAAAAAAAAAGCTGGGTAATGGACTTGGCTTATAGTTGTCTCAGGGTCTCCTATAAAAAGGGGGCAAGGTTATCTCTGCTCTTAAATGGATTACCCTATCCTCCTATCCTAACACCTGCTCAAGGGACTTCGAGCTCACTTTAATGTCAAAGTGATTCGTTTACCGCTCTAACACAACCTCTGGTCAACGACGTAATGCATGAATGGGGCTCTTAGTTATAACAACCCTTATCTATGCTATCATTCTAGTCCTTGTCAATAAAAGGGCAATTATGCCTTTCACTTCTTTTACACTTTGGTCACATTCAATAATTTGTCATTTATCAAATCAACTCCACCCTCTTTTTCGACCACTCATCTTAACCTATTCACACTAGTTTCTATGGACAGCAATACACATGGAAACTATAGACCACTCAATTTATGTTCAGCATAAACCATTACTTACTGAAGCATAAATAGACTCATTTTACTTTTGGCATATGTCCATCACCTAATATGGGCAATTGCTAGGGGTGAAAAACCTTGACTTTTTCTCATCATTTCAAGCATGTTCCCTTAGACATATGGACGTGCTAGACCATTCTCATGACTAGACCAATCATCAACCGCTTTATCTCCTTGTCTGAACTACATCAGTTTGAGGCTTGCCTAACAACCAGGGCTATGTAGGCAACACTCAGATGACACGACTGTCTTCTGGGGTTAGCTCGACCACCCCCGTTTGTTCATCTACATACTAGACAAACCTTATCCTCTTCTAACCATGACTTGACCTCGACCACAACCAATCAATCACTTCGACCCTCTTCCTCCCTCTTTGGGAGAACTACATTGGCCTAAGGCCCTTAGGACAAGGGATATGTAGGAAGCACTCAGTTGACATGGGGTCTTCTGGGGTTAGCTCGGCCATCCTCTTCATCCTTTCTTCCATGTCATTCTTTCGTCACCTGCCAGTCACATCACAAACAATCACATATTTTCATAATCATTAACAAAATCAAAACATCAACATCAATATCATTAATCATCATCATATCATCATTTCATTAGCCATCACATTCATCATTATATTAGTCATCATAATCACAAACATAGCATCATAACATCATCATCATACACATCATATTAAAACATGCATCAAATCAAAGTGCCATAAATATTAAACACATCCATAACAACATCCAATAATCCAAAATAATCTCATCATATATATATATATATATATATATATATCAAAATTTTATACAATCGCACAATCTGTGCATCTCTCTCTCTCAAAATTCAAATACATCTCGCATCATCGAGACGCAAGCCGGTATATACATCATGTCAAAACTCTGCCCTCAAGGTTGTGGCTGTGGTGGTGGTGGCGGTGGCCGAGGAGATGCTGTATCCTCTCCTACCTCTGATTTGTGCCATTTACGCAAATCTGTAGCGGTCACCTGTGACATAGATCGCTGCCAGCTCAGCTCAGCCCTCATATCTGAGTATCACTATATCTGAGGAAACCCCCTAATGGCTCCCTCATAATATGTGATCTTGTCTAGCACATTATTGTATCTAACCATAGATATAGTCTGCGGTGGACCCATCTATCCTGCTACCGTGCCCTGCGTTGAACCCTACAGCTGTGAAAACCCTGGCTGTACTGACATTGACTATGTGGGCTATTGAACTGGCTGCTGAGATCGCTGCTGCAATGGGATCTGCCCTCCAAAACCTTGCCCTACCTGTCTTATCTGTGCCTGGGCTACGGCCAGCTGATCCTGCAAAATAGTGACATGTCCTATCAAAGCAGCCACTTGTCATGTCACCCCCACCAGCTGCCCTTATAAAATTATGACCTATCCTTGTAAAATGGTCACCTGGGCCTGTGCCGCGTCCCTCTCCTACCATGCTGTGTCTCTCTCCTCACAGGCTGCATCTCGTTCCTTGGTGATAGCCTATAAATCTGGCTGTGGCTCTGCCTAAACTCTTGTGTACTGCCCTGCCCACCATGCTATGTAGGCCTCTGTACAACCTGGGTCAGCCATCCCAGGTCCTGTCGGCAACTCCTCAAACTCTGGCTCATCTATCTCCTCTGGCAGTGGGAGCAGTGCCTCAATATCATCCCACCTGTACTATGGGAATACGGGTGGTACATCCTGTAGCAGCCCGTACTGGCACTGCACTCTCTCCACAGGCACCCTCTCGAGCTCACCAGCTCATTTGCCCCTAACCCATCTCAGGCTCTGCACTCCAACAAGCTGCTCTCCTTAGTCTCTAAATGTTGGATACCCCAAGTACGGTCTCCAGATGATATCTGATGAGATCAGGGCCTCCAGTACCCCTCTATAGTGGTCAATATCACTGACCACTCCATCCACCCATGTCTGCACCATCACCTCACGCCATTGTCTGAACCTGACCCTGAAGCCAGCCTGGATAGCCACTGGGAGGTCGAGAGGTCATGTCACCACGATGTGCTCATACGCCCAGCAGTGCAGAAGGTGGCCCATGTACAAGCTGTACCGCTGCCATCGGCTAATGCCCCACAGCTCCCTATAGACCTGGGCCAAAAAGACTGGTGCCCAGGCGAACACTGTCTGCCGCTCAATCATGTCTGTCAAAACTCCAGTCATGGCAACTAGAAACCTACCTCCCTCTACATCTGACAATGCATAGACTATGATCCCAATCATCATCAGGACAACTAGCTGATGTGCGCCCTCATCCACCGCGTATAGAGGCTCGTAAGCAAAACTCACTAAATGGTAGCTCATCTCAGCAATGTGCTCCCCAAACAGCATGACCATGTGTATGTCGTGCACCTCTCTTGAGCATGCATAAATGTCTACTTCGTGTACTGACAATAGCAAAATTTGGTACACATCCTCAATCGTCACTATCATCTCCCCTGTTGGCAAGTGGAAGGTGTTAGTGGAATGATCCCACCGCTCGATCAGAGCCACCATTAGGCTCACATCCCTCGCCACCTGACAGTATCATCGCAGCCTACCTAGTCCCGCTGCGCTCATTTACACCCACTCCTCCCCGGTAATGTCCTGACACATCCATGTTAGCAATGTCAGCAGTCGATCCTGCAGCATCAGAGTCTGCCTCACCTACATCAATCAATCTCATGTTAATAATTTTCCTCCTATTTTTATTTTTACCAACCTATTTGACTATCTATGCCTATCCCGACACTCAAGAAGCCCTTGGCGTAGCTTTGACCCTTCGACTTGATAGTTTTCAACCACCCTTAACCAGGCAGCCACTGACATCGATTATCGTGTCGATGACGGCACTCACCTAACTGACGTCGATCACTTAGTGACCGACGTCAACAGGTTGGTGACCGATGCCGGTCACTGATCGGTCGATGTCGGCGAACCCGCTGATGTCGGCGACTGGTTCAGCCCTAGGGCCGAATGGGGCGAGCCCTAAAAATTAGGGCTTCCCCTTTGACCACCCTTTAACCCCCCAAAACCTTCCTAAATCACCCTAGGATGACCTACCTACCCTTCCCACCCTCCTAGCTACCCCTCCCCCTCGATTTTTGCCTAAAAACAACTAAAATTTCAAAAACTAAATCTAAAACAAAAATAGTCCAAATAGGGTTCAGGACCCTCCTACCTCATCTCGACATCGTCGGCGTGGTGGCACGATGGGTGCCACTGGTGGTGGACCTCCCATGGGTCCTCTACTCCCCTCTACCATCTTCATTGTGTCTCTCTGCCCTCACACTTCACCTAGCCCACAAACGCCTCTACAGCCTCCAATCACTCCCCAACTCGCTTCCTCTCTCCACCAATGCCTATCTGCCACCTCACCGCTTCTCCAGTCAACTCTGGGTCACTTTCACTCACTTGGCTCCAGATCTCTTTTCTCTTAGTCAACAAATAGCAAATGACTTTTGGTGGGCTGCCAATCCAGTTTCATCGGATTTGGCAGGCCACTAACGTCGGCATAGGCTTGCGCTAGGCTACCGACATCGATCCATTTGGGGCACCGATGTCAGTTTTATCACCAACGTCAGTGGCCCTCAATCCATTTTTTTCATCGCCTTACCCCACAATCATGCCCCCAATCAGTCAGTTCTCTAGACCAAGTTATATTCGCCCCCTGGGGCACCCTGGAGACCACTTTTGCCTCTGCTCACATCGACCACCTGACCTTGGCAATCATGACCATCTCCTCTGACCGTGACCGCTTCCAAGACAAACGTTGCCTTGGTTATTTTTACATGTCTGCTACCTCACGAATGGTTAGCAAAATTGTGCGCAGCCCATATTTTTGACCCCCACAAGTATAGGATCGCAAGTCGGTTGATCCCCACTAATTGTGACATTTTCATGTTTTCAGGAGCACTTCTTGAGCCCGGGATACCTGGGACATGATGACCATTGGAGCTTCAGCTTAGATTGAATAACCCGATCAGCTACGACCAAAAGCTGGGGCCCGATTATTTCAATTTTGGCACTCCTTGACCCTCGACCTACGACAATTTGACTCGACCATCCCGTGAAGTGGTATACGCGCAATCACGACTATTGCAGCATTCACACTCACCCTCTCTCTATCCATCTCTCTGTCAAATTGACACTCGATCTCAGGTTCCCTTCCCTCGACTCTCGCTTTGAGGGGGGAACATCTCATCCCACTCTTGGGGCAACCAACTCCTATTTTTGTCTTGCAGTTTGTCAAGAACAACCAACAAGACAAAAAGGGGCAAATGTAGACACCAAAAATGTGTCTGCACCTTGGTCATCTTTCATCCTCCCCCCTTGTCCCCCGTTGACCCATATCCTAACCCTTGTCCTAGCCCCCTCCATTTATCAAATTAAAATAATTAAATATTTGGCCCCTTTCCACCTCACCCTTGCCACCTTGGATCCCCTCCTTGGATCCCCCCACCTCTCTCCTAGCTTTTATTGCCCAAATATCCCCTTTATCCTTCCTCTCGCGTCCATTTATGTCTTTCTCGACCATTTTCCCATGGCCCCATGACCCGGCAGCATGCAAGAATGGGCAGAGGCTAATTTTATCCTCTATGCCCATTCTGCCCTCGCTGACGTCGGTCATTATTCGGCCAACGTCGGTGGTTCTGCCGGCATCGGCACCCTTCAAAATAGTTTTCTGCAACCATTCTACCCCCCCCCACGAACAGAACTCTTTGGACGCTCTTTGGCATTCGTATTCTCCTTTTTCTCCACCTCGTACAACAATAGTAGCAGGTACAGGCACTCTACATCAGTCATTTCTTCTTGCAACAAGCCTTCCACAGCTCCAACAATAGGCTCCTTCATTCTTCAATCAACAAGTAGGAGGTAAGCAGTTTCATTGTTTCATTTCATTGTTTCATTTGATTTCATTTACCTATCCTATCCACTATCTACCACTTGCCCTATCCTTCCCCTGAGAGGCTGAAAAGCCTTCTCAGACCCTGTCTCCCATTCATCTTCCTTTTGCCCTGTCACCATTTCAGTCCAGTCCCAGACAACATTCTTAGTCCCTTAGACCTCAAAGCAATCCCTTAGACCTCTAAACAGACCTCCCTAACCCTCAGACAAGACCACAATCCATTCTGCGCGTCCATAGAACCTGTCCACAGTCCTAAAACCTGGCCCGACCTATCCCTGACTACTGCCCCGATTGACCTCGGCCAGTACCCCTACCGACGTCGGTAGTCTAACTGACGTCGGTGACCTTTCTGATCGATGCCAACAATACCACCGACATCGGTGACTGTGCAAAGGTAGATAGCTTCTAAATAGGTATACATTTGCCTTAAGTTCTTTCTTTCTATTTTCCATCATTTATTGCTTTCTATTTCTGATCAGCATTCTATTTTTAATAGTGGACTAACATCCTCTAAGGAGCCTTTGTGCTTCTAGGACCAAGCTCTTGCTTGGCAGTCTACCCTTTTGTCATCTAACGTTTTTCGTGTTTAGTGTTTTTCTCTTTCAGGTGTCATTCCTCCACAACCAAAGAGGAGTTCTCACAACGTCTAAATTCTAGTGCACACGTCTACAATTTGAGTACATACAAACCCTCATCTATTTTCTTTAATTTTCTCATTTCTCTATCTTTTGAATGTAGAAAGCGATTTAGCGTAGAAACAAATATATCATTTATACTCTCAAAGCCCTTTTTTCTTCAAATGCATAAGCATCATTTGATAATTCATGTCATTGTTTCTTTCTGACCTCTTTTATTGTAAATAGTTGATATTATATTTTTTGAATAAAAAGATTAACAATTGTATTGAAATTCTAACTCATTATTATTTCCTACAATAGGGGAGAGTATATAATTTTTTCCTTTTTTTAATTTATTTTCTCGCATGGGCAATCAAAGATCACCCAGCTTGCCCCACTATTCACAGGGTAATAAGAGATATGGCCCAACAAAATGCCAGCAAAACCAAATAAAAAAACATGCCTCTATCATTCTTCCCTACACCCAACGATCTCCTCTATCCATGTCCCATACCAGGTTCTGATCCATGCCCCCTGTTCTTCTAAAAAATGCCAAAATAGATCCCCTTATTGGGGTGAGTCAAAGCCCAGCCAAAAAAAAGGGACACCCATCATAAAATAAATAGAAAACTTCTTGCCTAAAACCATAGTCGATCCTTCACCTAATCATTTCATGTAATCCAAAAACATAAAAAATAACAAGATTCATGTAGTGGCTAGTCCTTGTCTTAAAATATGAATAGTATTAAAGATTGTAATGTTTATTATTTTTTTAAATATTTGAAAATAGTATATTACAAATAATGTATAGGATAAATAATTTATCATGTATATGTTTGAATGGTTGATTTCATAATTATAATATTATAAATTTATTAAAAAAATATTATTAATATTAATTATTAGTTTTGTATTTTAAATTAAATTAATAAATAAATTATAATTTATATACATATTAAAAAGTAACTTAAAATAATGATATAAAAGTGAGAATAAAAAAATTAACTATGTTGAGTGGATATTCATGAAAGTATTTTATTTAATATGATATTTAAAAATAAAAACCTTAAATAGGATGAAGTAAAATTTCTAAATGAATCTTAACTGAAGATAAATCCTTTTTATAAAGTATTAAATTTGATGTGGATATGACTATGTTTATGTTTTTTAATTCATTTGATAAATTAAGTTAGGCATGCAAATATTTAGTTGCAATTAATTAATTATCTATGATAGATAATAAAATTATAAATTCATTAAAAATTTCAATTATTTCTTTGTCTTAACTAAAATCAATGAAAATTTCTTTGAAATTATATTTTTTTTATAAATAAAAAATATTTTTTCCACCTAAAATTATCAACGAAATTAAGAATTGATATGTAGATACAATTTGATGCTAGTTGCCTCTATAACAAAAAGAAACATTACTAAAACTAAAGAAAATATAAAACTAAATAAAATAAGGGCACCCATTATGTATGAGTTTAATATTATGAGACATCTGTGAAGAAATACTTGATAATAATATGAGAAAACATAGGCATAATAGTAAGAGGTAAACTTGATTGGATTCATGTTTTTTATTGACTTGAGTAACAATAGGGTGGTTAAGATATTAAAAATTAATTAATTAAAAAATTTACATAATTTACAGATTAAGTGTCAATATTATCGAAACATAATGTACACTTGTCTTTCAGTTACATTAAAAAAAAATCACTGAACAAAAATTAATTATTTGAAAACTGTTTCCTATAATGGTGGACATGATGTACACTTATCTTTTTGTTATATAAATTCATTTGTTTTTAATTATGATACTGATATAAATAGAAATTTTCATGGGAACATGTAGTAGAATATTCCATAATATTTGGTGTTAATCTTTAGAATACATACAATATTTATTATTCCAATGCTTTTTATTGGTCACAGTAAGAAAATTATTAGTTCAATCAATTCTTATAGTACCCTGCAGGGTAAGGACTAAAATTTGACCAAAGAAGGAGCAAGTCCATTCTATCTAGTGCCCTAATCAAACACCCAAGGATGAAACAATATAATATTATAAAATAAAAATAATAATTAAAAAATATAAACAGGTTAAGAATAACAAAGGTGCTATGTGTCAAGTCCCTGCAGACTAGAATAGAATTGCATTTTGTTCATGTTTTTTGTTAAAAGAATGACATAGTGGATAACATTGATATCTATCAAAATTAATTGCATAGAAATAAAAAATTTACATACTATTACCCCTTTGGGACTAATAAAGTCATTATAAATATTTTAGATTTCAATCTCATAATGTAAGTCATTGATAGTTGACATTAGCTCGATCTAAAATTTATAAATTGAAATGGAATTGAGTAGTGAATTGAATTTAGGACATCCAATTATAATAAATAAATAAAATGTATTGTATAATACATTATAATTCAATTTTTTGATGAGATGTTGAATGGTTAGTTTAGTGGAAAATTGTGAATTGATTCTTGAGTATTAGACATTGGGGTCTAAATTGATTATTACATTTAATACATGTAAGTAACCCATAAAAAAATTTGTCTGTAGAGAGGTCATAATTGTCAATTTCATTTTTACCTACAGAGTTCCACTATATAGAAACCAATTAAATATTTGTGTGACCAACCGATTGAAAAACCAGTTCACCAATGTTGCAACTCCACCTTTACCTCTCACATTAGTAGGTAGAATCTACTAGCCCAAAAAAATGTTTTTAAAAAAATGTCTTTTAACAATGTAATTAAAATTAGATTAAGATATATAATGATTTTAAATTAATCTAGTTCTAACCAATCATAAATTTATCTCAACAATCAATTTATTACCTCCACCATAATAATATGTGGCAATGTTTCAACATCCACTGTTTTAAAGACATCAAAAACCTCCCACCAAAGTTATAATTAGAAATCAATCAATATTCGAAGTTTTTCTAGACAAGATGACTACATGTTTTATTTTATTTTTATTTTTTTTGGGATAGAATAACTTGATACTAATTTTATTTATGTTATCAGTTATAATTAACGTATTGGTATTATTATGCAGTACCTAAATCATGACAAAAAAATTAGAAGCATGAAAAATAATATAGCTATGTGAATTCATGGTTAAAATTCAAGTCCAATTTACATCAATTATAATTTCCAAACACAAACAAGAAGAGAAAAAATACACAACATTTAATTAGACATATTTTTAATACCATGTACATCTAATCATATTAATTATTGAATATTAACATCATTCAAAAATACATCATCAAATATATTTATTAATTTAATTCTCTTGAGAATCATATTTTACAACCAATTTGCAAAAACAAATCCCAATTTTTTTTTGAAAACATGGAAGTGTTAAAACACTTGCATGAAAATAACTACTTAATAGAGCTCCTTCTCTCCTTGCCAATAATACAACAATTTAAAACCTAGAGAATTACATTGTGAAGAAGTGAGAATATATTAATACCTAGCATCCAAAATGTAATAGCATAGCAAAAAAAATACTTTCTAAATTAAAATATATTTAATTCTTCCTGCTAGTTTTAAGTTGTAAATAGATGTACATAAGCTAAGCAATGAAATTGCTCCAAAGGCTTTATACTATGCTATTTAAGTCTATGAATTTTATTTACATTGATGTAGCATAGTGTAATTGGTTTTGATGTATAGGGAAAACAATTGTTTAAAAAAAGTGAATAGCAGACATCATATGTTCATGAAATTCTAGTATAAGCCATCAATATAATATATTATTGACAGTTGGGAAAAACATTATTTCATAATTTGATGCCACAAGTAGAACTACTCCTAATGAAAAAAATACTTTCTACATCTAACCACTATTTATCATTCATCAACCCAAACACACCATGAAGTAAATGTTATGGTCATGTTACAGGACAATATACACACATCAGAGACATTGATTACCAAATAGGACATTATCACTATAATAAAAATGCTCTTTAAAGCCTAAACCTTACTAAAATTAAAAATATAATTAAATTGTGCATTAGAGCCTTCACCTATTTTACTGAAGGAAGTGGATACGATTACAAAGAAAGATTAAAATTATTAGCCAACACTAAAATGGCTCAAATGTTGTACTGAAAGATGTAGATAAAATCCAAATAGTTTAGAATGCATCTCCATTGTTGACCTAAATTAATTGCATGCTCGGTAAGGAGAGAGATGAGGAATAGAGTAGTTGATGGACATAATTTATGACTAGATGGTAAAGTTTGTTTGTTTTGTGTAATGAATTCCATACCAACTAACACATTTTGGGGGATCTTTTCACGACCCTATTGTCACAATTGTCTCATTAACACTTCCTATGTTGGATCATCATATTTTATCATTGAATCTATATGGAAGACCTCCTTACCCACAATAGGGTGCCAGTGGATGTTCAAAACCTACCCACACTATTTTAAAAATGTATATATTATTGTGTTAATCATGAAACTTAAAACCTAGCATGAACATACCTTATTTAGATGCATTTTCAATGAAAATATTTGATTGAGTAAATGTTAACATAATTAATGGTTACACTTATGAGCTCTGATTTCAAGTGAGTGCATGCATCTTTTAGATGGATTTTACATGTTAGATAGGCATTGTTGTAGGAGACACCACACCCATTCTCATCCACTTTTGATATATCATTGTGAATTTCTGCAAGACATCGTGGTAAACATCCCAATGCAAATTTATTTTCTTTTACTTTTGAATTTTTCTTTCCAACACCTACCAATGTTGTATACGATCCCTATGGTATCCATTTAAGTGCCTAATAAACCTTTTCTTGTGACCCCCACTATGTACAACTCATTCTTTCCTTCTTTTTGTTGGGAAAGAGCATATTAGGAAACCCATTTTCTAAGAAAAAATCACATTCCTAAGAAACAATAAAAATATCAAGAGATCAGATTTTTAATAAAATGAATCTTCTGAGCCACGATGGTTTCAAACACATGTAATCCAATAACATGAACCAAAGTGTAAAGTGGGTTTTATGTTGGGGTTGTTTTATTTACCTTTAGTAAAAGGGATCTTAATTTTTTATCCTATTGTAAGAATCACATAATCAAATTATTTCACTTTCCCATATATGAATTTGGGTACCAAAAATTCAAATATTTCTATTATCAACAATACCTATAAAAGAAAATTAAACCCATTATATTTCATTTCACTACTTTTCCCCACAACAGTAAAGAATCAAATAAATATAGGAAATATTTATACCTTGGTCTTCCTTTTTTATTCCCAAGTTCTAATGTCTAGATCAAGGATTTTATTGTACTTATTCAAGCTGTAGTGTACCCATTGTTGGTTTCCTAGGGCCATATTTGTTTGTGTCACCCAGGCCACCAAAAGCAAAAAAAAAAAGAAAATCCATCACCCATAATGGCAACCATTTTTTTAGCCAAAACCAAAATATTCTTTTTTGCTCCTCAGCAACAGAGAAAGGCATGGCAATGATGGCATCTTAATACAATAGAGACAAATTGGGTAAGTAAATTTCTTGAGCCATGTGCCCTGCATGACATAACAATGCATTTAGTTTTTCTTCTAGTAAATCTGATAGGGTATTTTACATGACATTAGCACTTTGATCTATAATAACATGTACATAATTTTAGCCAATAAAATATAGGATAAATACTCTTTTACACATTATTTTGTTAATAAATGGACAAGTTAACCACTAAAAACTTTCAAATTTATTAATACACATAAAAAAATAATTTATAATTGGTGGAGAAGTGTGAGTTTAATCGAAAGTTAAATCAAATTGATTGCTTTAGTATACCCCTCCATGACTAATAATAACAATAAAGTCATTTAATAAAATAATTAACAAACCTCAACAAGCTATTAAAATGATAATGATAGTTATCAATCCACTCAAGATAATAATAATTAATAATAAAAAATAAAATAATAATGATTGCCAAAATCTTATAATCAATCGATAATTATAAAAACCTATGATCCACTAAGTCAAATTACACAAAGGAATTATCCAAAACATTAGCACGTTCAAGAGAGCCACATGGGTCTAGATGAACCCAAACCAACCAAGCTAAAATACAAGCCACTTTATATGGATTAATCATCACATGTCTATGACACCTAAGGAGGATAACCAAACTCAATAATAGACAAGAGCAACAATGACAATAATGCTCATTAACTTAAACAATGAAAATGAATAAACACACATGTATAAATAAGACAAGACCAATAAAATATAGAAAGCAATAACACCACAAAAATGTAATGACAGTGGTTCAATACTTTATATACATGTTATACTAATCAGAACAACATTATGACTACTCAACCACCCCATGAGTATACCCAAGACATCCAAACCTACCATCGAGCACAAATCATGGCTTGGTTCTGGCATCCACCAAATAAGACATTAGTAGTACTCAAATGATTTTGATATGAATATAAACAATAATGAATATAGAACAAATCATTAAGCATGAGTAATGAATCAAATATAAGCATTTATAGCTAAAAGAGGATCCAGAGTCAATTCCGATAACCAAGAACTTGAGAATGCCTTGTGAAACACAATCAACAGTTGCAAGAATAGGCAATGTCAAACCGTATCCATTAAAACATGATATATCAATAATTTACAATAACGTAATAATGCTAAAGTAATATATAATATATATATCACAATAGGTTATAGAAAATAGTGAACCAATAATAGAAGCCCTCATCAATTTATTGGTTGAGCAAAGATATAAAATAGAATCACTTGAGTAGGTGATTAACGATCTTATGTCAAGGCAAGAAAATGTAAAAAACATATTCAAAACAAGAGAAATTGAATCTAGTGTAAGAAGTATGCATTTTAGAATAAAATTAATCCAATGTGAAAGTCAACTATGACGTGTGTGTGTGTGTGTGTGTGTGTGTGTGTGTGTGTGTTTGCGTGTGTGAGTGTGATAGTTGACATTCACATTGGATTCATTTTATCCTGATATGCATACTTACACTAGATTCAATTTATCTTGTTTCGAATATGTTTTTTACATTTTCTTGCCTTGACATAAGATCGTTAATCACCTACTCAAGTGAGTCTATTTTATATCTTTGCTCAACCAATAAATTGATGAGGGCTTCTATTATTGGTTCACTATTTTTTATAACCTATTGTTCAACATTTTCATTATTAGGTTTAGTTTATCTCACATTTTCCCTTTGATTCATAATTGTTCATCTAGGTCTTACCATTTGGTTTCCTGGTAGAAATAACATAATCCCTTAAGTTTTCATTCAAGAGAATTGATAACATAAATTTCTTTTGGATAAATCAAATTTTTCTCATACATTTGATCATAGTCACAAATAGGATTGAAAAAAATTAAGCATTTGATAATCTCATTCATATTCTTATTACATAGAGTTCTTAGCTTTATAGAGGATAAGCTTTATGACTAAAACATATAGATGTTTGTAAAACATTGATTCAAAATTCTTCTAAACATAATATCCTAAGTGAACCCCATATTGGTGGCATTGGTTATATTCCTCACATACTTTAGGGCTTACATAGGGTGCATCATAACCTATTCCAAATAGAAAATCTCTTATTGTTAAGGGCCTCTTAAATAAATGTTTGACTAAAGGTTCAATCATAGCTTATTTTGTTTTAACTAGCTTCACTTTCAAATATTTGAGTTTACTTTAGATTTAAGCTATTGTGTCGAAGTCAAAAATATAAATAGGTTCTTTTAAAGTGATTGGATGTTCCATTTTCCCTTTGTTCTTTGTTCTTTGTTCTTTTTCCTTTTCCTTTCTTTGAAGTTTTTCCACATGCCATGTTTAAACAACCAATTTAAACCAAATTACTTTTTTATAGTTTTTAGTTTTCCTAACACCTTATCATCAATAATTAATATTTTACTAAGCATAGGTCATAGTAGGCTTAAGGCCTAGCTTTCAAAACCTGGCTCTAATACCATAATGTAGAGATTGAACTCCTACCCTAAACACTTTTTTTTGTTTAATTAATACTTGTTTGTGAATATAACTCAGGTATAATTTATCTTATCAGATGTCTTTTTATCAAATGAACAAGTATCTAGCCATACAAGTTAGGCATTCCTTTACCAAATTGGAAATCATCTAACCATACAGTTTAGGCATTCCTTTGTCAAACAGTCAAGCTTATGACCAAATGGGTTAGTCATCTACACCTAATTAGGTTGTGTTCTAGCTAGAGATTTGACTCATTAGGATCAACCAGATCTTAAGTCACTCGCTGTTCATTGCTCATCTCTACTAAATAAGCATTGAAGTCATCATGATAGTAGCATGTATAAAACATATAACAAAAAGTCGCATTTTGCCTCAAAATTTCACCTAAAGCTTCAAAAACTATGATGATCCAATTGAGATCCTTTCGATTATATCATAGAATTCTTATGTTTGTTTTGTTTATCTAAACTAGGGTCTTATTATAATGGTCTTGTCTTTTCATTTAAATTTAATCTTGTTTAGAACATAACCCTAAACGCCATCCTATTCACCTATGTACTGGAAGCATCTTTTGCTTCCCAAATTGCCTACATACCTATTTCTGAATAAGATCAAGGTGTAGCATGCATGTAGTTCTATAATATATTATAAGTTTCATGTGAACTATGAATCTGGGTATGCAGCCTTTGCTAGAGCCTTGTTCCCTAGATAGTTCCTCTGTGATTGCTACCCAAATGGGAGGATAAAAAGTGTCAGTTAAAGTGATTAAATATTGTTTAACTAAACTAGTCCTAAATCTTAACAAGAAATAGAAATATATATTAGAAAACTACATCCCCTTTCTACTTTTTATTTACATAAATAGTGTTTTTGATCCTTACTTGAATCAACCTAATCCTTACAATTGTTATTTCCAAAGTTTAATTATCTAAAATCTATATGGTTGGTTGTTTCTTGATAATAACTAGTTTAACATTCTCAATTCTGGGTTTTTTACTCCTTTCTAGTGATACCAATTTTTAAGTAAGAAATGTGCATTATCTATTCTATTTCATAATTTCAAAAGTCAAAATTTTATAAGGTAGTCAAAGTCATTTTCTTATCTTGATTAGCATTTTTGACCAAGAGGTATTATCCCACCCTAAGTTATAATGACATGACATAGTCCTTGTTTCTCTTTGATGATTTATAAGGACGATGCCCAGACATCATTATTGTAGCTATGGTAGGTTAAAGATGTAGTAGGTCAATTATGACAACATTACCTATAAATATGAGTCAGATGCATTGCTTAATATCAAATGTTGTGTAGTTTTATTTAACCTTAAATTCTTGATCTAAGTTTGAGATTTGAAAAGTAGAGAATACTTAAAATAAATCAATGCATTATATTTTAAAATCATATTCTTTAGTAGGAAAGGTAGAAAGCAAATCTGTAACATGATTTTCTAGTTTAGTCCTTATGTCAATTTTAAAAAATGATATTTTAGATGCTTACATCTTTAGTCTACTTAGGTAATGTTTTCTAGAAAATAAATTGTACACATGGAGTTTTAAAATGCTATTTTAAACTTGAATTTTAATGTTAAATAAATCCTTTATATGCTTGAAAGGAGGATTCGACCCTAGAATGAAGAATATTTATTTTCATACTATTCTTAACGATAATCAAATTCATCATCAAATCTCAACAACGATAACAGTAAGGGTCCACTCATAATATTGTTTATGACAACATAGATTGCTTTATGGTAATTTCATGTATCTAATCAATATTCTCGTAATCTAGGTTTATTCATGTAACTTTAAAGACTAGATCAAATGTACTTCATAAATTTATAACTAAGTACATAGAAAACAAAACCCATTTATTTAATGTTTTATTCTACTCTTTTCACTGAACCGAGTATCTAGATCATGTTAATGTTTGGAAATAGATACATAATGTAAAAATCATTCTATTTTAGTTTTCTAAAAATAAATAACTTATATTTTCCTTATGATTAAAAAAAATTATATTCATCTTACAATTTAAATAAAATTAAATATTTCTCTTACAAATAAAATAAAATAAATTGTTTACCTTATAATTTAAATAAAATATTTATTTTAAAATTTTTAAATAAAATAAAACATAATTCTATAATTTAATTAATATAAAATTTTCACCTTCTGATTTCAATAAAATAGAATATTAAAATTTAAATAAAATAAAATATCCGCCTTACAATTTAAATAATACAAATTATTTACCTTCCAATTTCAATAAAATAAAATATTTATTTTACAATTTAAATAAAATAAAATATCTACCTTACAAATTAAATAGTATAAATTATTTACCTTTTGATTTTAAAAAAAAGAAAAAATTATTTTATAATTTAAATAAAATAATATATCTATCTTAAAATTTAAATAACACCAATTATTTACCTTTTGATTTAAATAAAATATAATATTTTCTGAGAGCCTATTGAAAACCTTGACTAAAATGGAATGTGGTTCCACTTGGATTGAAATAGCTGAGAAAAAGGTATGGTGGTAGTGTTGATCTTGGCTACATTAAAGAAAAGAAAGAAACATAACTTGATATCCCTCCACTTCTGTGTTTTCACTTTTGTGTTTTCCTTCCTCTCCCCCTCTTTTTTCTGTGTCAATACCCCTTTTTTACAAAGCATCTCTCCTTATTTAAAAGCATCTCTCCATTTTCAAGCACTGATCTAATAAAAAATTATTTTATTTTTTATCCCCCTAAGTGTTGATCTCTATCAAGTATTTATAGACTGTCTCATGCAAAAACCTTTTCCTCCTTTTGAGTTTTGATTGGTGCAACTTTAGTTAATAATTTTTTATTAGCTCCTTATGTGGCAACTCCCTCCTTTTGCATGGCCAATGCATTAGTTAATTTGGGCAATAACTAAGAGAGATGGAGCAAATTAATTCCAAATGAAGATAAATGTAGTTAATCACTAAGAGTTTACCATTATTCCCTCATGCGTGTGGCCTTAAAAGGGTTAATTAACTTGTGTCATCATCATCATCATCATCATCATCATCATCATCATATATATATATATATATATATATATATATATATATATATATATATATATATATATATATAATAGTGTTTTATTAAAAATAATTAGTAATATAAAATTATATACGATAATATAATTTATTGAAAACTTTAAAATCAACAATAAAGGAAAAACTCTATTAATTAAAGCAACATTTGGTGATTTCTAAATATTAATACGTAAATATTAAATTCATTCATTATAAATGCGAGTATTAAAATAAGACTAAATATTTATCCCATTAAATTTTCCCTCATTCACAATCATAAACATTGCATATATACATTTCTATGAAAGGAATTAACTTTAATTAAACCGTATCTTGCTTTCACGATTTCCCATCGATGACTTGATAGACTTTTGAAATCATAAAATTTAAGTGAACTTAAAAAAATAAACTCATTCCAACAATAAAATATTAAATTAGGCCCAAATCCACTTAAAGTATGAGCACGAGTCCACAGTGTGGGAAGAGAGGTCGTGATGCCATTTTTGATTTATTTAATTTTTCTAATTATGTAGTCAACTCTAATTCTAGGTTGATATTTATTTAAATATTCTTATGTAAATATTTTATTCTTTCAATGATAATTGATAGAGTTTTGGCCTTCATGTAAATTTTGAGTTTATGCCTATTGATTTTTTTGCTTGACTTGTCTATGTTTTCATCATCAATTATGGACTCTGCATCATAATTCAACTAGTAAAACTTATCCATGTGGCAAATTTAAATTATCCTTCATTCCCTCAATAAAACCTATATACATATCATCGTCACTTGATTTGTAATCTAAAAACTATAAAAAATACTAATATAGAATGTAGTCTTTTAGAGACACTATTGAAAAACAATTTGCCTATATTCACACAAATTTCACATGGTGACTATCTTGTAGACAAAGAGAGTACTATCTACTTGCTAAGATAATTTTAGTTTCAAGAAAAATTTACTTTTGCTAAACAAAAAGTCATTCTACATGTTGAGATATTGAATAAAAATTAAGATATATAATCTATTTCTAAACTTTTTTTTCTATATTTGAAACTACACCTACTACCTAATTTATATTATTTTTATATCACTAATCAGATAAACACTTACTATGCTTATGGAGGATTGGCATCTAATACTTTCATGAATTAATATCTCCCTTGCCTACACGGATAAGACAACCAACTACTAGTAGTACCTCCTATGGATAACTTATATGTCCTAGATATACTATGTTTTATTTGAGTTACAAATGTAAATGGATTTTTTGAAACTGGTCTAAACTTCAATACATTTTTATTTGTCATGTAGTGTCTAGTTATATATCTTACTACTCAAGGACTTGCATCTCGGACTTATACTATGTTTTAATTTTGTTACCAAATGCTACCATCACATTTTAATTATCTTATTCTAAATTTGGCAACAAAAGAAACTCTTTTTCAAATTTTGTAATTTTATTTTTGTTAATAAATACTTGATTTGTTGGATATTTGTGCCTTATTTCAAAACTCCTATTGTGGCACAATTGGTTGCACACTTTCAAGGGTGAATTGATCTGCTCATTATGTTTGGTGAAACAATGCTCATTATATAAGACAAAATAAATTTTATTGAATTTATGATTCCTTATGACCTATGTACAACATCTTCAAAACAAATAACCAATGCTATTTTCACTTAAATATTACAATTTAATAGTCTATATTGATTAATTGTCATGTTTTATTTATCATTTCAATTTTTTTAATTTTTGTTTATCATTTATATCCATGTTTAGTTTAATTTCAACAAATAAACTTGTTTCGAAGTTAGAATTTTATCACTTTAATTGTTAAAAAAACTATTTTGCCTATTTCATCTTATTAATTTAATTTTAACAACACAAAAACCGCATACAATATATTATTTAACCTTAGAAAAATGATTAATGGTCACATGACCCTTATTTATTTATACTATATATTAAAAATATTCTAATAAAAATAATAATTAAAAATTAAATTTAATAAATTTTATTCATATTTAAGAGTGAAAACATCAATGTAATAAATTCTATTCACCATTCTCTTCTTACCATAAAATGTTAATAATTATTTACTAATTAATTATCCCGAACATTAAATCAACATTCTCCTATTGAATAATGTTTGAGACTAAATGTTTGGATTCACTCCATAATAATAATGTTCATTTTGTAGCCCAAATCAAACTATCACACTTTTCACATGGAATAAATTGTTTTATGATTCCTAATTTCACTTTTTTGAACGAATAATCTTATAAAAATAGTTTTGAATGTAGTGTTCTTGAACAATATATCATTTTTACTCTCGAAACACTTTTTTCTTCAAATACATCAGCATCATTTTATAATTCATGTCATTATTTCTTTTTTACCTCTTTTGTTGTAAATAGTTGATATTTTATTTTTTGAATAAATAGATTAGCAATTGTATTGAAATTTTAATTCGTTATTATTTCTTACTTTTTTTTATTGTTAATAATTTATATTCTATTTTTTTAATAAAATATTAATAATTGTATTGAAATTCTAACTTGTGCCATTATTTTTTCTTCTTTTCTTATATATAATTTTTATTTTATTTTTTAAATAAATTAATTAATAATTATATTGAAAATGTATAATAAATAAAAATTGAAATTAAAAGGAAATTGAAAATTAAATGGATTTAATAAATTATGTAAAAATAAATGAAATGAATGGAAATTTTAGAAAAATAATTATAATAAGTGTATAGAGTTCTAAGTCCTTGCCAGAAGTAAAGACAAAAATTCATAGCTAGATAAACTAATGTTTGAACTATTAATACACTAATATCAAGATCAAACTCATGATTTATGCAAATAAGTTTACTCAGGCAAACCATAATTATAGCAATGCTACAGCCTTAACATAGCAACTTTGATTATTCAAATAAGAAAATTCCCTTTTTCTTATCAACTGACCATTTTAAAATAGTTTATCAATACTTATCAATGTAATAGTCAATAAATTATTTACCTCAACCATCAAGGACTGATAATATAAAAAATTAATATATCAAGAGTAATATTTAGAGTATGGAGAAAACATAAGTGCAATAGAGTAGAATCTCAAAAATTCAATAAAACTAACACATGTACTCAAATGAGGGACTCAAAGTAGTACATCTATTTTGAGGTGATAATTAGATATCTACTTGCATGGTTGTCCCATGCCTTATCATCACCATAAATTAGAAACAACTCCAACACTCCTTGCAATGTTGATGTCAGTTTCAGTGATGGGGATGGTGGCCAAGTGTACCATGAAAAAAATAGACCCAATTGAAAATGGGGATAAAAATAAAGAACCATTATAACTAAAATGACATAATTTCAATGGGAGTTATGCTTTCTATGACATTCCAAAGCTAATCAAATCTCCAACACCAAGTCATAAAAAAGTGATTCATTGAATACCCAAATTAAAAACTCACAAATGTAAGAGAAAAAATGTAATAAACAGTATGATAGAAATAAGTAAAAAAAACTTTAGGACAATTATTGATAGTATAAAGCAATATCTACTATTCAATAATATATCGAAATATTTGTTGTCTTCACATGAATAGTAGTAGATATGTTCTATACCACTCTTACTATTATAACTATAGCATAATTCTTATTCTAGTTGTTGTATGTATATATTTATTTTGTTTTTATTACATGAAAGATCAAAAATGAAAATATATGGAATGGGTGCCAATAAAACATCCCCTGCAATACCACATGGAGGCCCAATCTTGAATCCGCTACCCCTAACTACACTTCCTCCATTTTTGAGGTTGCCTCCTCTTCAACCTGTTAGTAGTACTAATAGACATCACAGATAGAAGAATATGATATTTCACAATCCAAAATTGAGTGTTACTAATAGGGAGCTTATCATGAAGGCTCTCTTGACATATGATGCTTTGAGATGACATCTTGAACACCAATAAGGAAATTGTTATAGGTAGCCTAATCTCCAGGTAGGGACTATAATGATGAACAAAGGATTATCATAAAATAGAGACAAAAGGATGATAAAATCTATTTAGGGATCAATGCAAGTGACCTTTTTCCCTTCAAAATGGAGCTAAGTGTAATTGGCATGCATGGTCCATGTTAGGGTACTATCTATTTCATCTCTATTGCACATACTCTTTGCAATGAGACACTGGCTATCAATATTATTGCTTCTAATTTTTATGTAGACAATGAAGACAATGGTGACATTGATTTATAGTGGGCATGTAGGAAAAGAAAAATATTCATCTCAACAAACTTTACCCAACCTGCATTAAAAAAATAGAAAATATTAAGGCATCCAACCCCGATGTAATGTCTTCCCCAAATTTTACTTGATACCAAAATTTTGATGGAAGTTATACTAAATTTTTGATGGAATCTGGAATACCATTATGTAAAAATTATAGTTATAGTATTTATATACATACTAACAAATTAGTAAGGAGAAATAAGTCATAAACCTCTTATTTGTGGATAGTTTTGCATTGGAAAGTAGAGGTGTTTTTTCATATGTCTCAACTCAAATGTCAAATAGGTGTAGTCATTATCAACTTTATATCCTACTGGACTAAATTACAAAAAAATGAGACAAACTATAGACAATTTGTTAGAAGCAATTTTGAGACCCCACCCTAGATTTCATGACCTTTTAACTCAAAACACACCATGCTATAGTTATGTGTAGAAATAATGTCATTTACTAGTAGTCTTCATAAAGAATATCAGATCATTCAAAACTAGAATCATCAGCAACATTTTTCCTTATAAGAGGGGAAATCCATCCATTTTGTAAATTCACAAGTTCATTATGCCCATGAGCATGAGATTCAAATGTAGGGAAAAAATGAGGGGGACTTTAATGTGAATCTAGAAGTTCAGTATCATGAAGTAGACTATAGGCAACTGCACATGTAATACATGCATGGTCAGGAACAACTGGTAGAAATTGAATAACTTAATGTCTATCTAGCATCATTGCCAAGAAAAAGCTATTGGTTGGCCATACGGTGGTTAAGATCCATTTGATAGTGACACTGCAAATTAAGCATGACTGTGTCTTAATTAATGTGAAGCTAAAAATAGCATGAATTTTTTCCATCCAACAAAAGTATAAAAAATATATCATCGGTCAAAGACCTTACAATTAATCTAGGTAAAAGGTTCACATAATTCCTAGCACACAAAATAATGCACACTAATGGGTTCAGATAGAAGGGAGTAATTGTTGGTTAATGCAAAATGATAGCTAATAGATCCCCTTTGGGATTAATAAATAAAGAAGTAGATAGATGAAAATTAGTTATAACATGTAATAAAGTTTTTTAATAATTTTTCTAAATAATTTGAACATATATTTTATTTTTAATTTTTTTATAATTATGAATAGATAAAGGAAGAGAGATGTAAAGATCTTGTAATGATCATCAAATTTATTTCGGATTTAATAATATAAACTAATATTTCATACCAAATTGAGTTTAATTATAAATAACTTAAAAACTTTAATATTGTTTCAACATTAAACAAAATAAAATGCTATCTTAAACCAAATTAAAATGAATAAATATTCAATTAATCACACAAAGTTAAATAAAAATATTTACAAAAAGAAAGGAAATAATTTTTTAAATAAGTAATTAATGAAACTCCTTCATTGTCTACACAAATTAAAGTTAATATACATTTATTCTTAAATAATAATTATTTATTAGTACATTGGATTATTTTTCTTAAAAACAATAAATTTTTGTATTCAGATATTATGATTTAAGAAATAAACTATGTAATCGTAAATAATATACAAAATATAAAAATAAAGTGAAAGTTTAAAAAATTCAAATATTTTATGATTTAAATTGAAAATGTAAATAAATATTTTTATTTTAGTGCAATACTTTTTATCTTTTTAAAATTATATAAATTAAAAATTAATATATTAAAGAGTTTCATGCAATATGTGTTTGGAATTCTTAAATACTCTATTCCAAAGATGAAGCTTATAATTTAAAAAACAAACCCAAAATTATCCCATCTCAATAATTTTCACAAATATAAAAAAATATAATTAAACATTAAACCTTTTTTATAAAATTGATATTTTAATCTCAATAACAAAATATATATTAATTGGATAACATAACATTTATATTATTTTAAAATTTATTTATTTTTCATTATAAACTTAATGTAACGATTTTGTTTAGTTATTATTGTATATAATTATTCACATTTTTTAAGAATGAAATATTAGATTTAAATTTAATTATTTATAAATAAAATATAAAATTATAAATAGTTATTTTGTCATATATTGTTGGTTACCCCTTTACAGTTAGTAAAAACATCTCTTTCTTCTTTCGTATTTTATTATTATATCTCTTTTTCCCTTATTAAAGATTTTGAGACCTTTCAAATCCCAATTTTAACTTTATCTAATAAAAACAAAACTTACACTAACTAAATAACAAACTCAAAATTATCCCATCTCAATAATCTTTACAAATATAAAAAGATATAATTAAATATTAAACCTCTTTTATAAAATTGATATTTTAATTTCAATAACAAAAAATATATTAATTAAATAACATAACATTTATATTATTTTAAAATTTATTTATTTTTCATTATAAATGTAATGTAACGATTTTGTTTAGTTATTATTGTCTATAATTATTCACATTTTTTAATAATGAAATATTAAATTTAAATTTAATTATTTATAAATAAAATATAAAATTATAAATAATTTGTTTATCATATATTGTTGATTGCCCTTTTACCGTTAGTAAAGACATCTCTTTCTTCTTTCATACTTTATTATTATATCTCTTTTTCCCTTATTAAAGATTTTGAGACCTTTCAAATCCTAATTTTAACCCTATCTAATAAAAACAAAACTTTCACTAACTGAATAACATAACATTCATGCTATTTTAAAAGCCATTTATATTCTATTATACATGTTATGTGATGGCTTTGTTTAGCTGCTGCTATCCGCAAATGTTTACATTATGAAGAATAAAATATTAGATTTCAACTTGACTAATTTGATTATTTGTAAACAAGATTTAAACTTGTAAAGTTGTCAAAGAATAATATATTAGATGTAACACTATACACCTGCTTTCAATACGGAGATTGAAACATCTAAAAGTCACAATAACTTTGATTATGAAATTTAATATTTTCATATCAAACAAACCACTTATGTCCGTTAACATTGAAATTATAGAATCAAATATTACATTTGAAATTGACCATAGCAGTATATATAAAATTAAAAACAACTGTGATGGACATTGTCATATCATACAAATATTAGATTTAAATTTTACCATAACAAAATATAAATTAAAATAAACAAATATGAATACTTTTCCTTTAAAAAAATAAATTTAAAATATGTACTAATTCTTAAAAAAACTTTATTTCCATTTCATAATGTTTTTTTTTTTTTTAATCATATGGTATAGTGGAAGGCAACTCTATGAAACAGTTGCACCAATAAGCCATTCTTGCAAAGTGGTTAACCAACCTTATGTCATGTAACTATAATAAATATATAATATATTTTATAATTTAAAAATAAAATATTAAATATGTTTTCTAATTTAAATTGTAAATGAATTAATTTTTATTTAAAAATAATAATTTAAATGTATGTAAATATTTAATTTTAATATAATTAATAATTTAAATTGTAAATGTATTCATTTTTATTTAAAAAATAATAATTTAAATATATATAAATACTTAATTTTAATATAACATAATTATTAATTTAAATTATCAATTAGAAATTAATAATATATACATGCATCAAATAATAAACCTCTTAAATTTATCATCTAACCAAATAAGATATTTATAAGTAAAATTATTACTTATAATTTTACTTAATTTTATTTATCTTTAGTTTTAGTCTACTTCTCAAAACCATACGCTTAATAATTCTTATTCATAGATGCACCCAGTACAACATCAACACCTTGACAGAGAATTAAACCCAACCAGTTAGTGCTGGCCTTTCAGGAATCATTATAAGTGCTTTTCTTTCTCTTAATTCTTATATCATGTAGCATCAATTTCATCCCAAAAACAGACACATTGGACAGGAAAGAGGCACCTAATATAGTTGAATGATATTTAGAAAAGTGAAAAACAGAATCTGATATTGACGAGAGACTCAAGAAAAAAAAACCCACTCCAGACATTGCTGGCGAATCAGTAATTACAGAGCATTAAACGGAGGCAATTAAGTTTAAAATTGAGTAGCAGGTAGCCATTGTTGACCTTGTATGAAGCTCCGGACCGAATACATCCCCACATTTCTGTCAGAAATCTGATTGCACCACGGAATTCTTGCCTTGTATGAAGAATATATATAATCAAATCAACTATGATGGAAAAGTAGGAGGTAGGGCTATCAGCTTCCATGTTGTTAGATTTATGAAGTTGACATATCTTCCATTGTCATGGCACGTGACGGACCATATCATGCATTTTGTTTTGGACGAAGGTTTTATCTTCAAAATAATCATTGCTTAAAGTTTGTTTTTCCTTATTTTTGTGGAACTTTAACTTCATATTGAAAAAGTTTAGCGATTGTGATCATGTTATTGATATTTTAAATATATTTATTTCGAATATATTGATGAATATAAAATTTTTAGGTGTATATCAAAGTTTTGTTATATTATATTGATTAATAATTTTATTTTATTTTTATGAATTTTTTGTTCATTAATAATAAATAGTCTCAATTTATATGTATTATTATATTAAGTTTGAAAATTTATTTTTAGGAAATAAATAATGAGTTCTAAAATTTATTGCATGTTAAGATATTATAAATACAAAGAAATTTTTTGATATGATGGTCAAACAGATGTTAAATATAAAATTGGCCATTTTTAATGACCATTAAACATTCTAATAGATTCCAACTCTACAATTTTTGGTTGTCGTTATAAATTACACTTCTCAGTGTAATTACAATATATATATTATAGACAACTCATCTGAAAATTGAATTATGAAATGTATAATTGAAGTTATAACTACTACAACCCAAAAATTTAGATTTAATTTGAGACAATTGTTAAGATTGTATACTTTGATTCTAACAATGGTTGCACCAATATTTATAAATTGAATAAAAGATTTAGTACTAAACTCTGACTTTTGAATTTTATTCTCCTAATTTTACCCATTTCTTCCCTATCCTTATATCTTGCATTACAATCCTTGTATACCTACAATAATTAAATATTTTCTACCTTAAAAATATACATTATCCAATAACTCATGTTGTTAATTTATTTATTGAAATATAATATATTAAAGATGAGCCCTTACATTGTTCCATACACAATTCTTCCAAAATTTAACCAAATTAAATTTTTTTGGCGAGTTTCTATTTTTTAATGCCATAATCATAAAGTCAAAGATTTCATTATTCCATTAACAATTATGTCATAATAATGTAGAAAATTATCTTGAATAAATGTCTATAATAGTTTTGATAAGTTTTTTATTTTGGTCCTTAAACTGCATAGCGGGGACTCTATTAATATTGATTCAAAAAATTCTTACAGATGGGGAACAACTATGCCCAAGGAAAGTCATTATGTTAAAAAAAACCCCACAGATATCATATTCTTTCCCAAAATTTTGTCCCTGATACATTAATATCTACATCAAAATTTCATGGCAATTCACAACACTAGCCAAGGAAACCTATAGAAATCACCATTTTCCACCAGCTCTATGAAACACAACACCCATTCAGCTCAATGTCGAAAGTACGAGCGCACCTAAGGATATCCCTATTGTTGGTGTTAAGCCACACTTGGACCGAAGATGGACTTGTCCAAGAGGGACCAGTAGCTCAGTGGTAGAGCACTCCAGCAGCATATGGAAGGTCCTAGGTTCAAGTCCTAGCTGGTCCATGTCTCAACATGGTATCAGAGCCAGGCCCAGGCTAGGAGCCCCAAGCACACAAGAGGTGTGGCTTAAGGGGGGGTGTTGGTGTTAAGCCACACTTGGACCGAAGATGGACTGGTCCAAGAGGGGCCAGTAACTCAATGGTAGAGCACTCCAGCAGCGTATGGAAGGTCCTAGGTTTGAGTCCTAGCTAGTCCATGTCTCAACACCTATCGATGGTGGCCCAGTGGTGGTGATGTTCAAGATCCCAATTTGTCATATTGAGGAGAAACGGAAGCCACATAATTCTAACATCTAAAAGGATCAATGAAGAAAGGTTTGAAGACCATGAAATCCCCACACCCAACTCTGCGCATAGCACCACCTCCAAATCATTACCCTAAGATGCTAGCTTGAAGATTTCGCACATCAGGAGTAGAATGTCCACCTTCACACCTCCAATATCTAGTAGAGATGCCAAGAACCATGATGTTATGTACAAATTAAATCTATATCTATTTCTATCTATTAAAAAATCCCTCCCCAACACCATTTTTACCACTTCCAAATCCAGAAAGCAAAATCGATCTATTTTGTGAGGCTTTGTAATCACCCTCAGCCTCAAGTCTATGATAAAACCCAAAAAATCCATTTGCCTTCATGCACTACAAAGGTAAATCAACATCTCCATTTTTCATTGCTGGCTAGATTCAAACTTTGGTGTGAGAAAGCGTTCACTCTGCACCCAACTCAATTTCATTAATGGCACTCGAGTGAGCTCAGCTGCCAAGCTTTGGGATATCTATCCATACGTACAAAAGGATTGGAACTATTAGTGCCCTGGTCAAGAATCTTCACTTAAGTGTTTTAAAACCATTCATTTAAGGTGAGTTTATTAATTTTTTATCATTCATAATAAAAGTATCCTCAATTCTGTCAGCTCCTTTGTTCACTAGAAAATCTACCTTACCATTGCCTTCACGGTAAATATGGTTGGTTGTAAAAGTTTCAAAATCTTCTAGCATTCTCTGGGATTGTTCTAGTAGGGCACGTAGCTTCCAGTTTGGATTCTTCTTGATCTTAAAGCATTTATGAGGATTAGTGAATCGTCTTCAATTTCCACTTTCCTAGCTCTTATATTTTTACATAGAGACAATCCATGTAATTAGGATTTAAACTTGGTTTCGTTATTAGTGCCTGTAGGAGAGGTTTAGAAGAAGTGACCAGGGCTTTTGCTTGCTAATCCCGAATAATACATCCTACCCCTGAAGGCCCCAGATTGCCTCTTGCCGATCCATCAAAATTCAATTTCACCCAACCTAATTATGGCTCTCTCCACACTACTTATTGTTGTTGATCTTTTCTATTCTGGCCCTCTAAACCAAAACAGGGGGGAATTCTCAAACCACCCCATTGGAGTCTCATACTAGCATCCTAATCTAAAAATATTGCTTCATTTAGCCTAGCAGTGTTTAATTTGATGTTAATTGTTTCCACTATACTTGCTTCAATCTTGTTTTGGAGGGATTTGAGACTCATTTACTTATCTTGGAACAAGCATATGTTATGTTCCTTACAAAGCTTCCAGATTAGAATTGTGGGACTTATTATCCATAAAAAGTGATAAGTGGAATGTCCTTTGATATTGGGCCAATATTAAAACAAAGTCATTATATCATTGGGAAGGGCACTTTTCCAGCCTAGCTTTGTGCATAACCACCACCAGCATTCAAAAGAGAATTAACAACCAAGAATAATGTGATTCACTATTTCATCTTGGGCTCTAGATAAATCACATTGAGAAGGTGCCTAAAACCCCATCTTTATAAATCTTTCAGCAGTTAAAATCCTTTTCTTCATGGTTACCTAAGTAAATAAACCTGCTTTAGGAATTCCAAATTTGTTCCAACAATATTGAAAATGGATGTTGCTTCTCATTTCTCCTTGTGACTTAACTAAACTTACATAACCTACCTTAACTAAATAAATCCCATTCTTTAAGCCACACCGAATGATGGAGTCCACTCCTTGTCTTCAAGCTAATGTTCTTTTCTTTAGTTCCTGGATGAGACGATCCACCTCATTGGAATTAAAATTAAAAATTGAAAAATCCCTCCATTTCCAGCTTATACCTTCTTATGCTAAATATTGAAGTATGCAATCTTTAACCTTAGTCCCCCACACCCTAGATAGGGTTTCCTTGATATGTGGAATGTCTAGAATGTCATCCAATTTTTGATATCTAGCCCAAAAATCAAACAAAAATTTTGCTCTATTTCCATCATGAACATCCCATGAGATTAAATCAATGATAATTGATTTGAAATTATTCATGAAGTTCCATACCCTCGATCCTTTTGGGGTATTTGTTATTGTCAAAACCCCTTAAAAGGAAACTTTACCCAAATATTTCCCATTCAAAATCTGAGCCCATTTACTGTGGGGTTCCTTATACATCTTCCAAATTAGTTTAGTTCCTAAAACTTTATTCTGAATTGCTTGATTTCTCAAACCTACCCTACCTTATTTTTTGGATGTGTAGATCTTATCCCAATATATAAGAGTTATCTTTTCCTTCTCTTTTGTGCCTTTCCAAAAAAAAATTCACATGAGTTGATCAAGTTTCTTCTCTGCTCCCTTCAAAAGTGCCAAGCAGGACAATGTAGATTGGCATTACTGAGATGACCACTTTGATCATTGTCAATCTCCCCACCCATGAGAGCCATTTTCCATTCTAAGAGGTAATTTTATCCCCCATATTTTGGATTAAATTATCCCAAAAAGTTGAGGATCTCAAACCTTTGGTTAAGGGTAAGCCTAAATATGTGCAAGGAATCTACCCCTTTTTGAAATCTAGTATCTACAATATATCTTTTTCCATCTGTAATTTTGTGTTAAGAAAGAAAATTTGAGATTCTTTTTACTAACCTCTTAACCTACCACTAAATTGTAAAGGTTTAGGATATTTTTGAGGCATATAGCTTCTCTACACTTCACTGCTCCAAATAACATTATATCATTAGCAAATTGTTGATGAGAGATTGGTGGTAGTGAACTTGTAACTTACAGCCCTTGTAAATTCCTAGAGTCGATTTGATTTTGAATTTCTCTCCATAAACCCTCCACCATGATTATAAATAAAAAGGGATACTTTGGGTCCCCTTGTCTAATTCCTCTCGAAGATTCAAAGAAACCCTTAGGGGATCCATTAACTAAAAATAAGAATCTTGGCATGGAGATACATTGAAAAACCCAATTCAACAATTATTTATTTAAACTAAAAAATTCCATTGTCTTCAATAAAAATCTCCTATCAACTTTGTCATATGCCTTCATAATGTCTAATTTGACAATCATCCCTAATTTCTTAGTGGACTAAATGGAATGAATCACTTCTTGGGAAATTATTACTCCATACAAAAGTGATCTTCTTGGCAGAAAATCCATCTATTCTTCTGATATGATTTTTTGAAAACTAGTCTTAAGTCTATTTTCCAATGTTTTGGTCATTACTTTATATAATGTATTGTACAAAGAGATAGGTTTGAACTCATCTAAAGATATAGCATCCTATTTTTTGGCACCAAGGCTATGAAGGTGTTTTTTAAATCCCTGAGAAGATGCCCTAACTTCCACGATGCATTGATGGCCTTTGTCATCTCTTTCCCAAAAATATCCAAACATTTTTGAAAAAATCTTGTTGGCCATCCATCTAGGCCAGGTGCCTTATCTGGGTGAATTTTAAAGAGAGCAGATTTGATTTCTTCCTCCAATAAATCCTGATTGAGAAACCTATTTTGATCCTCTTTAATTAGGCTCGGTATATTCTATAGCAATTCCCTTTGAGAGGGAAGTTGAGATTCCTCATATGATGATAGTAGATTCTTGAAAAAAGAAATCACCATACCAACTGTACCTAAAGCAAATTCCTCCACTATGCCATCTATCTTTTCGAGGGAGTAAATTTGATTCACTATTCTCCTCTGTTTGGTGTTGTTATGAAAAAAATTGGTGTTGTTATCACCTTCCTTTTTCCAGACTTCTCTAGATTTTTGCCTCCAAAAGATTTCTTCTTTTGTCAAAATATCTTCAAGAGCTTGCATAAGCTATTTTTCTTCCTAAAGACTTGCTTGATCCATCCCATCTTTAATGACTATATTTTTCAACTCTTGTAACTTTCCTTTGATATCTCTTCTGCTGGTGAAAATATCCTTGAAATGACATTTATTCCATTCTTTTAGTTTTTGTTTTAATTTTTTCAGTTTTGAAATGAATATGAACATCTTCAAGCCTTCATTGAAATCCCAATTCCACCAATATTTAACCAAATTTAGAAAATTTGGCTCTTGTAGCCACATATTTTCAAATTTAAAGGGGCTTCTAGATGGCTTCTTTGCACCCAGGATCTCCAATTGAACTAGGAAGTGATCAGAGCCTAAACAAGGCACAATTGTGTTGAATAAATCAAAAGAAAAGGATGAGAGATCCCCTACATAAAAGAATCTATCCAACTGCTCTACAATATGACTGAAACCTAGTCTTTTGTTTGTCTAGGTATACTTCCCATTTGAGGAAAAAATCTTCATAAGGTTAATCCAACCCACCCAATCAACAAAATCTTTCTAAGATTGAGAAATGTGGCCTTCCCTCCCCCTTTTATCATCTATACTAAGGATGGCATTGAAGTTCTCACCACATATTATGTGCTATTCTTAAGTCCTAGCTAGAAAACTATCTAAATCTTGCCAAGTTTCTCTTTTCTATATGCAGCCATTGGAGCCATATACATTGAGTATGAAAACTTCCAGATTTGAGTTGAAACTCTTTACCTTGCAAGCTATCCAATTTTGATTTTCTTTAACTTTGGTTATTGATATTGATTTTATTTCCCAGAAAATATCTAGACCTCCTGAGGTGCCTTGGGCTTAAACTAAGATTCCATTCCAATGCTTCAAATCTTTCCTAAAGTTTTCAAAGTCAGCATTGGTCAATTTTGTTTCTTGAAGAAGATAAATTGTTCCTTGGCTAAACTTTATTCTTCACTTGACCAAGCGCTATTTGTTAGGGGCATTTAGGCTCCTAACATTCCATGTTATGAACCTCATGGATCTAGAGGAAGGGGAGTCCCCTTCCTTGATGTTAGTGTCCATGAAATTTTAGTCTAACCCTTTGCCTCTCCATCTTTCATTCTCATCTCTTTGGATGACTTCCTATCAGGATTTTTCCTTTGTCCACAGTCTAGAGTATGTTGTTATCCCTAACTTCTCCTTTGCCTCCACGTACCCATCATCAGCTATTATTTCATTGGTTCCAAACAGAAGATCATTTTCATTTTCAATCAAACCTACTTTGTCATCCAATGTATTCCAGAGCTCCAATCTTGATTCAACCTATTCAAATAGGTGATCATCCAGGGAATCCAAAATGTCCCTGTTTGTGATTAGATTATCCATAAGTTTGTAGGCTTCATCCATAACCTGCTCCTTCAATTGAGGTGCATTCAAAGCCATGAAATAAAGAGTCTTCTTTGGTGTATGTAAAGTATTTTCTTCCCTCTATTGAATAGTGGATATTTCCACCCTTAAAACCCAATCCTCCATAATCTATTTTTTCCTTAGAGAGATCTCTCTCTTTCCCCACTACTATTGTGTTTTCTCTTTGTTTGGTAAGGATAGAAGCTTCTATAGAATTCTTACTGGGCAAAATATTTCTTCTATACTACTCTTCTAAATTCTCTTCCATTTCCCAAGGTTTCTCATTAACTGGGGCTTCTCTCAATTCTAAAATCTCCCTATTGTGGCTCTCCTCAATCCTTTGTTTATTTGTTTCCATCTCCTTTCCCTTGTTTATCCTTCTCAAGAGAGACCCCCCTAAATTCTTTGACTGAATCTGTTAAGTTGAGCGGGGATTTTCCTCTGGATGAAACCCCAGAAGTTCCTGCTTCAAAACTTCTCTTCAGTAAGAATCTCCCCATGTTATGGCCATCCACTCTAACAATTTTTTGTTACCATTTTCCAAAATTTATTACTATTTCCAATTCTCTGTAGAATACCAGGGTTGTATCCATTTCAACAAAAATGTTTGTTGTCAACGTAAATTTGCCATTCAAAAAATCCTCCTCAATCCCTACAAACCCTCCTAGTTCATCCCCAATTCTGATTAGGGCTCTTATATTCTAGAACTTTGTTGGGAGGTCTTTCAAACATCCCCAGACAAGTGTTTTGGAGAATTTATATTTCATGGGGTCAAATGTTAGTGACCAATTTATCCGATGGAAACTTGATCCAATAAAAAAATATCGAATCCCCATACAGAATTCCCATTTTCAGCTCCCTTGTGTTACATTCAATTAGAAAGAAGGAATTAGCTAAGGTACGAATAATTACCTTCTTAGCATACGATTGAAGCCACCAATCCATTATTTTTGAATTTGAGAATCCTTCTCCACACCATTTTGCCAAGAGAGCTCGATCCTTGTAGCGATCTTCAACATCTACCATGCAATCCTTCGGCATGAAAAACATTTTGCTTCCCAAAATTTTCATAGGCCTCGATTTTTGCTTATGCCAGGGGCCTTCTTTGCCATCACATCTCTGACCCCTATTCCAGTTTCTATTATGCCTTCCTCTTCCTTGGAAACCCTCCCTGTTATTGGGATCTGACTTATGCTTGAGCCCTTCTTTCCTGTGGCCAAGTTTAATCACATTTGCTCCTGTTAAAACCTTCTCCCTTTGATTCAATTCAGCTCTGGCATATCCTAGATTACCATCACCACCTTGTAAATCCCCTCACCTTGGCCAACCGGATTTTTCCTGAAGAACCTAGTTTGCATTTCCTCTGCACCTCTGTATATGACCGTTACCCTGCTTTATTTTTACTTAGACCACTCTCTTCCCTTATTGTAGTTTTGATAAGTTATTACATTGTTGTTTAATTAATATTTAAATTAACACAGACTTATAAAATAAGAAAGGAATGTGCACTTTACAATTATTATTATTATTTTTTTTAAATAATAATTTATAGGGAGCAGCTTTGCTTAGAAGTGAAAATTACAACAAACTTGTACATAATTAACTAGAGGGGAGGTTGGTATTTTCACTACTAAAGACCACAAATCACCAATCACAAGTTAAAAGTCTGAAGATTTTTTAAATATAGAAAAAAACATGTTATAAAAATTAATTTATTTACTATAAAATATTAAATGTATCAATTAAGAATTTGTAATTTTTCGGATTTGATAGGTTTAGAAGATATTGAAACGTAAAAGTGGCTGATTGAAGTATGTATTTTATTTTATTTATTTTTATTTTGATATTTATTTAATATAATAAATTATTTTAGATTTTCAAGATTTTATGTTTTCATTGTTTATAATACATATAAATAGGTTTTTAGAAAAAATATGTGATAGAATTGTCAATCAATGTTTTGGATAACATCCCATTTTCTGTTATTAAAAATAAAATATATAATTAATTACAAGAAGTGGTTTCAAACATTGAAAAATATATGACACTCTTTTTCCCCATATATATATATATATATATATATATATATATATATATATATATATATATATATATATATATATATACATTAAATTTTATTTCTATATACTTTTTCTCCAATAAATCTAATGTGACTACATATATGTAAAGGAAATAGTAATATGTTTTCTCCCTTGGATCACCAAATGTAATTTGAAAATTCAATTTAAAAAAATATTTCACAATTTTTCTAATTTTTAATTTAAATATTTTAGATGTAATTTTTACATTTTTTTCCTAATAAATCTAATGTGATTAGATTTGATATTATTGAACTAATAATATTTTTTTGGTTCATTATGAACTATAGAATGTGATATAAAAAATTGATTGAAAGTTTTATTAAACAATTTTTTTAAAAACACACTTACACTTTTTTTATTTTATTTTTACATAATTTTTTTTGGAATAAATTTAGTGTGACTTCAACAAATACAAGAAAATAATAATATGTATTCTTTATGATGATAGATCATAGATGTGAGAATGGATCATGAGATATTATCCATAAACATCAATTAAAATTTATATGATGATGATGATGATAATAATAATAATAATAATAATAATAATAATAATAATAATAATAATAATAATAATAATAATAATAATAATAATAATAATAATAATAATAATAATAATAATTCAACATATCAAATGAAAATTTTATCACATAGTTTTCCAAAAAACTGTTTAAACATTTTTTATTTTATTTTTAAATACTTTATGATGAATGTAAGAGAAACAAAAAAAAAAATTACACTATCTTGTGTAGTATATGAGACCTTAGTCCCATTGCATATAATATGGTCCGTATTTGGAAATGAATTACTATAAAAGTTATAAGTCATAGTTAGTTTATAAAAGGAAAATGGTTTTTTTAGGTTTTGCATATATTAAATTGGTGTCTTTGGTATGAAATACTTGAAAATGATGGAAATGATTTGAATGTGATTTGTTAGATTTTTATGCTAGTCTTGATTTATTTTGATTTCTTTGTTTTTTCACTTCTCATATCACATTTACGGGAGTTTAAAAATTAATTGTGCATTTATTATGCTTGATGCACCAAACTTTAGGTAGTCTTTTAGCATAATTTTCTCTTCCCTCTCTATTACAACTATTATTATAGGCAATAGGTAGAATGTCACTAATGTGAGCTAAGAAATTAGAGCCAAAAGTTAATGATTAACTATAGCTTTCAATTCTCCCTCTAAACCCGATGTTTTCCTACACCATGATGTTATAGATAATATATGTAAGTTATTATATGAAAATTATTCTCTTATAGCTTACTTTTTTTTCACATCCCCTTGGAAGAGTCTCTCAATGTTTGATTCCAACACTAGTGGGAACCCTCTATTATCCATGTCATTGGCATTCGAAACATTTTTTTTTTTTTTTATCTCCTTTAAGGAGTTGTCCCATGTCTAAGCTATTTTGGCTAAATTGACTTATTGGTTGTTGAGGAACACTCTCTTGATTTTTTTCCCATGGAGTAGGATTCCAATCAAGTTTCAGTCTGAATTGAGTTCCCTAACTTCCCACTTCCTCTATAGTCCTTTCTTTAGGATATTGTCAAACCCATAGGGTGTGTTTTGTTTCACAAGATAAATAAGTAATATTCAACTTTCCCCAATAAGTGTATCTACATCAAAGTCAACCTAACTAAGGATTTGAAATAATCCATTGATATTCAAGTTGACATTGAGCGTTGGTCACAAAAAATTGTTTACTTCATCTTCTAACACTAGTTTTTATTGTCAATCTCCTAACAAATAGATAAAAGACTTCCACCTCTTGGGATGATAGAAACCTTCCACTAGAAAATGACACTTTGGAAATACTAAGGTAGTGGAAAGAAATAACAACTATATGATAGTTACCAACAAAAAGTCATCAATTGGTAATAAAACTACCCAACTGATTGCTACACCCCCTACATAAAAACCCTCTCCTAAGGTACGCAAAATCACTCTCATGTACAATCCTCTTAGTATGTCAATGGCCTTGCAGAGCAATATTTCAAAAGTTATTCAACCTAAAGTGAGTTAATTTCCTACTGGGAAATCCTCTATAAATAATCTAACCTTTAGGCAGTTGCGTATCCCACTTTATGGTAGTGGCAACTCTCCTTGTTAAGATAATCAAGGAAAATGTCACTCCATTCCACTTAAGGATTTTGTTTTACCATACTAGTGTACTCTTTTGGTCAATAGTTTTGTCACTTTTAACTATATCAAATATAGTTAGGAGGAGCTACTTATGGATTATAATTCCCAATGAATGCCTTATCTTGGAATGTTCGAGGTATCACATAATGATCTCATAAATTCTTGATGTGAATTGTGCATAAATAATTGAGGACTTTTGATTATTTTTGTTTGTAAGAAGCTAACTTTTAGGGTTTGTTCTGTTAACTTTTTTGACATGAATTTGATCTAATGCTATTCAATTTTTCACCCCATACAATGATCATCATGCTAGTGCTATTTTTTCGTTGACACAAAAAACACTTCCTTGATTATTACGATAACGGGTGATCCATCACACTAGGCTATTTGTTTTTTTCTTGATATTAATAGACATTCATTAGGGATTTTCAATATTTATGTCCACAATGATGGTGTGCATAGATTGAATTTATAGATATATTTATTTGATAACCTACCCCTCACAATGTGGCTAGTGTTAGGTATTTTAGTATGGTAAAAAGAATACCTATGACAAGGTTGGTGCCATACGAATATGATGGTGTGTGATATAACTTGAGGCATGGTATTAATTTAAAGAATAATTCATGTAATCTCTCTTCTAACATTTCACATTAACAACCAATACTTGATTTATGTGGTCCACCTACTAAGTTGATGCTGATAGGGTCCCAAAAATATTGTAACGTTACATGATTTTAGAGAAAAATGTATTTTATTTTTCTAATACATATGGGAATATTATATTTGTGAAATATGAATATGTTATATCATACATAATCCCATCACTTAAAGAGTGAAGTGGAGTAATAATTGGTTTAAATTTCCTCAATTTTTTTTCCTAAACATCCCCCTCTTTTGCCATGAACATACCATCCATATCACTGGCCAGGTTTAAAATATTTTACTTAGACCACCTTATGTTGAAAGTTAGATAGATTTGTGGAATGAGTCCATCCTTCTTATCACCACCTTTCTTCACAACTATGGAAAATAAATTACTCCCATTCAAAAGTAAAAATATGGGGATGTACTCAAATAATACTAGTGGTTATATTCTCTCAGTGAGTGTAATCATTTTGACTTCAAGATGCAATCCCATACCGACTCTCTCAAACACCAAATCAAAGTGGCAGACAATCATCCTTCCATAGGGTTGTAACATTGTGCTTTATATCATTGAATCAAAATAGGAGATATGGATTCTAAGTAATTATTAAAACTTCAACGAGCCAAACAAACTCAATATCTTATCCAGGCCATCAAGGTAGCCCAATTGAAACTCACTTATCTCCTTTGAATCTTAAAAGTTTCTCTAAACCACTATAAATTATTGTTCCTATCCTAGAAGGAAATGATTGAGAAAGTTCATGGTTTGTAGGAATACCTAGACATGGTTACTCATAAACTCAGACTAGTTAACCATATTTTATGTGATGCATTATTATTTGTTCATGAGTTCTCTCCTACCTTAAATTTCATGAGTAATGGCAAAGCCTCGATAATTTATAGATTCCCTTGTGAATTCATAGCCAAATTTGGTGACCCATATCTATCATTAGTCATGACCCTATCACCCTACTAAACATGCCATACCATATCCTTGGTAAAGTTCTTGCTAATTGCTTTAGATTTATCTTACCTACTATTATTAGACTTGAGAAAATGGAGTTTACAAAAAATAGGCATATACTAGATAACCTTATTATTATGTGGGAAGTTATATAATTGGCTAGAGCCTCTAGTTAGAGAACCATCTTTCTCAAGATTTATTTTGAGAAAGCTTATAATAAAATTGAGTGGACTTTCATTTTGGCCACACTCCAAGCTATTAGCTTTGGCCAATTGTTTATTTTATTTTTCTAAACCCTCTTCTCAAATGCCTCAACCTCTCTCACTATCAATGACCTCAAATATGATGAATTTGACCTCTTTCACTCCATATATTAATGTTTCCTCCTTACTCCAACATTATATGTTTTATTGTTAAAGCTCTTGGATATTTTTTGTAAATTAGGGTCATTTTTCTCCTAGTAGATCCCCTCAACTCATCAATGTCCTTTATTTAGAGATACTTTCCTCACTCTTGAAGAACAAGAAAAATCATTTAAGAAGGCTATGTAGTGTCTTGAAAAAAGTTTCTTTATATTTTGGTTGTAGCTTGTAATGGAGTAAAACCCAATGCTTCAGATAGAATATGATGATCATGATGAATTGGTTACAACATACAAGTTCAAATGGATTGAAATAGGGGAACAATTCAATTTCTTGGGCTTCTTATTTTCCTTTCATAGTTATCCTATGGAGATGTGGAGATATGTCATAAATAAATTGGAGCAAAAGGTGGAGTATTGGGTTACCAAACCCCTCTCTTTGGCAAGGAAATTTCATGTTTATAATATGTGTAAGAATATGGGGATGTACTCAAAGCATACTAGTGGATATATTCTCTTATTGAGTGTAATCATTTTGACTTCAAGATGAAATCCCATACCAACTCTCTCAAACACCAAATCAAAGTGGTAGACAATCATGCTTCCATAGGGGTGTAGCATTTTGCTTACTATCATTGAATCAAAATAGGAGGTAAGGATTCCAAGTAATTATTAAAACTTCTAAGAGCCAAACAAGCTCAATATCCTATCAAGGCCATCAAGGTAGCCCAATTGAAACTCACTTGTCTCCTTTAAGTCTTAAAAGTTTCTCTAAACCACTATAAATTATTGTTCTTATCCTAGAAGGAAATGATTGAGAAAGTTCATGGCTTGTAGGAATGCCTAGACATGGTTCCTCATAAACTCAGACTAGTTAACCATATTTTATGTGATGCACTATTATCTCTTTATGAGTTCTCTCTTGCCTTAAATTTCATGAGTAATGACAAAGCCCCAATAATTTATAGATTCCCTTGTGAATTTAATTAATCCAAAATAATATTTGTAAAATAAATATTTGGGTTCCATCGTCAATAAAGGCATTATCAAATTCATACCCAAATTTGGTGACCCACAACCTATTACTATTCAAGACCCTATCACCCTACTAAACATGCCATACAATATCCTTGGTAAAGTTCTTTCTAATTTATTTTGATTTATCTTACCTACTATTATTAGACTTGAGAAAATGGAGTTTACAAAAAATAGGTATATCCTATAACCTTATTATTATGTGGGAAGTTATAGAATTGGCTAGAGCCTCTAGTTAGAGAACCATTTTTCTCAAGATTTATTTTGACAAAGATTATAATAAAATTGAGTGGACTTTCATTTTAGCCACACTCCAAGCTCTTAGCTTTAGCCAATTGTTTATTTTATTTTTTCAAACCCTCTTCTCAAGTGCCTCAACCTCTCTCACTATCAATGACCTCAAATTTGACCTCTTTCAATCCATACATTAATGTTTCCCCCTTACTCCAACATTATATGTTTTATCATTAAAGCTCTTGGATATTTTTTGGTGCATTGATTAAAGCAAGTTCTCGTTAGGGTCATTTTTCTCCTAGTAGATCCTCTGAACTCATCAATGTCTTTTATTTAGAGATACTTTCCTCACTCTTGAAGAACAAGAAAAATAATTCAAGAAGGCTATGTAGTGTCTTTAAAAAAAATTCTTATATTTTGGCTCTACTTTGTAATGGAGTAAAACCCAATGCTTCAAATAGAGTATGATGATCATGATGAATTGGTTATGACATACAGGGTGAAATGGATTAAAATATGGGAACAATTCAATTTCTTGGACTTCTTCTTTTCCTTTCATAGTTACCCTATGGAGATGTGGAAATATGTCATAAATAAAGTGGAGAAAAAGGTGGAGTACTAGGTCACCAAACCCCTCTCTTTGGCAAGGAAATTGCATGTTTGTACTATGAGTATGGGTTCTACTCATGCTTATTATTCATTGTATTAGGCATCCTCTAGATCCTCCAATGACAATTGTTTAAGATGCTCAAAGACTTTCGTTGGTCTAATGCCAATAAAACTTGGGGGTTTCATAGAGTTGTTTGGGGTATTTGTTGAATTCCTTGTGATAGATAAAGTATGGATCATTAACATATATAGATAGAGCATCTTTGTATGTGACAATTGGGTTTTTAGATCCATTGAATGTAATAATCCTAAAAAATCCTCCTACATCATTGTATTTCCTATGGATCTCCCTATGACAAATCTAGTCAAAAAAACATTATTCTCTATACTTTGTTCATTACTTTTGCTCCCATCAAAATTGAAGGCTCATTTGTAGTGAAAATCATATATAAAGCTTATGAAGTAGTTTAGCCTCATTTAAAATAGGTTAGTGATGAATTTCTTAGTTGCCTTTCCTTCAATGACCATAATCTCTGGTGGTCTCGTACATGGTAAATATTAGAGTCCTTTTGGCCGAAATGGTTATCATAAAAGCTTTGAGACTTTTAATAAATGGATTTAAAACTATAAAGGATTTGGATTCTGCTCATTATTGGGCCCCATGGTCTTCACCAAAGGTGAAATTAAATTTAATAATTTATTACTTGCCAATTATTCTTTACATTCAAGAGCTAATGCCATATGTCACGTTCCACAAATTGGGTCTACAACCTTCATGCTTATGCTGAAAAGGTTGGATGTGGAACTATGATATTCATTTCAATAACTATTCTCCTAGCCTCCTTTATTAGGTCATGAGCCCCTTCTCACCAACTATTGGTAAGTTCAATACGTGATGAAGCCTCAATTCACACCTAGGATGTGGTTCGTCTAGCTTAACCAAATTTAAAATGCTAAACTTGAACCCAAGCTAGCTCATTTCCTTTAGTGTCTAGTCTATGAAGGCATTTTGGTTGGGGAGAGTCTTTCTCACCTTAAAATTTCTCAACCCAAGTGACCATATTACTTAAAACATAAGTCCTTCAAGCATATCTATTGGAAATGCTTCAAATCTAGGTTTGTTGGTAGTGGATACATAGTCTATTTCAACCTTACCATCATAAATCTTTCTCATGGTATTTGGATATCTTTTTAAATTCTATGAATTTGTGGATATGTATTAATTTTTTAAATAATTTATTTAGAGTCATTATTATGTTACAATTATGGAAAGATAAAAACTATGCTTTATTTTAAAATGAGGAATCTTCTTGTCATTTATCTATTAATGACAAGGTGTCTAGATTATCTTCAACCTACATAGAGATTCAAGCCCAAGTGGAGAAATTTTGCATGGATGTTTTTAATTTTTAGGAGCTACTTGACCACTAGGGGAACGTTCCCTATGCCATAACCTACATTCCCTTGGATCTTCCACCATAGGGCTCACGACCTCTAGTCAACCCTATGTCTGAATGTAAGCATGACACTAGGTCCAACTTAAAGGTGGTATTAGGTTCAACACTATGTCTAAATTTAATTTTGACACTAGGTCCACTTTATGTGTGACACTAGGCCAACATTAAGTATGAATTTAATTCGACTTTAATTTTTGAAACTACATTAAAAATAGTAATTTATAATTAATTAATTTTTTTTAATTATTAATTATCAAATAATGTATTTTTTAATTATTGGTAAAATGATGGGTTTAGATGGGTAATTTGAAAATAATAATTAAAAATATTTATTATTATTATAATTATAAAATAATGTAATCTTATTATTTATATTTATATAATTGTAGTGTTAATGTTAATATTAAATAGGGAAGAAGATGGATAAGTAGAAATGATTAGAACCAAAGTAATAAAGAAAAAGGTAAACAAAATGCTGAAAGTTACAATAAGAATAATTTTAATGATGTAAGCAAATGAAAATGATGTATAGAACATAGTGGGCAAGTGAAAAATAATTCTCCATCAAAACAGAAGAATTGCCAAAAGTTGGGGAATGGAAAAAGGGAGGAACCTCACACCCAAGTATGTCAAGACCCATCTTTATAGTGCATTATAGTTCATATAGACATATTGGTTTAGCCAGTTTAAGATGCCTTCGACTGACATTTGGATCATTATTACAGTAGATTATTCTGACATAGATTTTATGATTCTAATTATCATGTTTGACTAGTTATCACTGGTTCATTATTATAGTTGATTTTTATGTTTAGTTCATTGATGACATATGTTATATTCTATTCATATCGATGTTATTATTACTTACTATTTAATTCTTGAGCAGATACTACTAATGTCCCACATGGGTGGTTGCAAGAATAGGTCAAGTGAGCTAGGCTTGGTGGTGGACTTCGACAGGTAGGATAATAACGTGTAGCAGTTATGAGCAATCGGATTGATATCGACAGGGAAATTGTAAAGTGACACAAAATTCAAATTCATGTTTCATTTTGGGTCCTCTAGCTTGTTTTGATCCATATTTATTTAATTTCTAGTATTGTGAACAAATGTTGGTTTATTTCATCTTTTCATGTTTATGAGAGTTATTCTTATTCCTTGTTGGATTAGTGAATTCAATGGACCTTGTTCTCTTGTTCCAATTTTATTTTATGCTCGATTTCTTTTTTAAATTGGGTGTTATAGTCCAAGGTTGAACTTAATTCCCATAACACATTTTGTTTAAGCCTTTTGTATGGGCCATCTGAGAGTTATTCTTATTCCTTGTTGGATTAGTGAATTCAATGGACCTTGTTCTCTTGTTCCAATTTTATTTTATGCTCGATTTCTTTCTTAAATTGGGTGTTATAGTCCAAGGATGAACTTAATTCCCATAACACATTTTGTTTAAGCCTTTTGTATGGGCCATCTCATTATTGTTATGTGGATTTTATTTACCCATGGGTATTATGCCTACATGGGCCATGACTGGTTCCCTAGGCATTTTGTGGGACGTCTTGCTTTTGTAAGATCCTAGTGATAGCTTGTCATTAGATTAATGACTCGGCTAGTCACCTTAGTGGGTTTTGAGGAAGAGTTAACTTGGTGCAAGGCAGCAATGTTATTATAATATTTAAGCATATGGTGGATCAACTGACTTTGCACGCCAAATCTGTTTTTTTTTTTTTTTTTTATTGCCATTTGTTTTGGGGGTTGTGTCTTGGGTCAAAACACCTTTCATTACTATTATTTTATGCTTGTTTAAGTTGACTTGTGGGGTACGCTAATGTAAATATGTGTTAAAGTTTTTATATGTTTTTCAATTGTGGGGCGGTGTTTTTAGTTTACACGACATGCTAAAGTCTTGAGGGGAGTATTTTATGTTGCTGTTATTATTATTTTGTTGCTATCTCTCTTCCATGTGGGAATTTAGTATGCATTTCTTTTGGGAGATTTTATGCAGAATGTTTATTGGCTGTTGGAGAGGTCCCGAATGCATTTTTGATGTTATATTGATTAAAGAGGCTTGAGGGGAACGCGTCAGAATAAGGACATTATTTTGAAGGAAGGACCTTCGAACCCCAATGCCCACATTCTTATTATTTTAATTCACAATGAGAAACTCGTGGATGCATAAAAAAGAATGACAGGCCTAGGAATCGATTTTGGGGGAGGAGGAGAGATTCATATATATAGTTTTTTGACTGGTCGGGTCTCCCAATGCAAAGGCACGATTTTAGTAGGCATTATTTTTTAGAATCCGGAAGGAGATTCAAATTCCATTACCTATATAACCATAAGTCATGCTAGATATAAAAAGGAAAATATTCCAAAGTGAGGAGGCTGACAATCTTGAAGAGCCATGGCGATGGGAAAGTAAGTGGGTTCTAGATTTTGTTTTATACTTATACTATTGTGTTCTGATTTCTAATGGTGATTGATATAAAAATGAACCCCTAATGCGCCTAAATAGATTTAGTCGATCTAGACTATTTTTTTTACACGCTTTCGGATATTTCTGAATGCATTATCCATATATTTCACCTTGTATCGATTTGACTAAAATGTCCAATCTTTTGCCCTTTCATTTTCTTGGGATGGGTATTAGATGTAACCTTTTGGGTCGAGTTTTGTAGTAATGGCTAAATCGTAAAATTTTATATAAGGTTCTGCCTCATAACACCCAGCAGTGCCCTAAGTTAAGTTACATTTCGTTGGTTAAGGTGAAATTTAATTGTTTTGTTGACTTAAATTTGTGAGTGGTGAACAAAAAATTAAATAATAATATGAACCACAACGTATTGAATTCGCACACCATTATGAGGTTGCACCTATTTCCCTCCCTTTGTTAATTGGTAAATAATATTATTAATATATTATGTCCAATTGGTAAATAATATTATTAATATATTATGAGTCGGGCGACCCTAGTAGATTTGGGGTTTGGGGAGTAGCTATTTTTGAATGCCATTGGGCTTGCATGTGGTGGCATGGATATTTTTATTTATTATTTTTGTTTATAAACAAAATCTTTTTTTAATTGAGTACATATATTGCTATGGCTTAATTCTTTGCTGGTAAAAAAAATCGTTAATGAATGGTCTAGAAACGGAATTCTTTTCAATTATTAGTATTCTCTTTTTCATTTGAAAGTTTTCTACTACGATCCAAAACCTTCGATTGATCATTTTGGACCAGTATGGGACAAGGATATTTATATACAGATTTGCTCAAACGTCCTTGAACTGCATGCTATTATCCATCGCTGAATGGCTTAGGTAAAAATGTGTTTATAAATGGATTGAATACTTTAAATTTGAGAATTTATATATTCTTGCATACCTCTATACTTGGTTTGGAACGTCACTAGTGATGGTATCCTATTTGGTGATGCCTCAACTTTATTTGTATGCAATCTAATCTCTTTTATTAAGTGTTGTTCCATTTAAAGGGTCGTAGAAAATTATATAGATATATGTGGAAGCATTGTAATGCAGGTTCAAACTCCACTAGACGGCTTAGTTGAATTATTTCATAGCCCATTGGTTGAGTGGTTTTTATTTGTGAACCACCCCCTAATTGGTTGGTAGCTCATTGGCCAAGTTATTTCTTTTGATGATTCATTTCATTTAATGTAAAACAAATATTGATGGGTTTCGATTTGGAATTAAATCATTATCCATGAATTTTGATAAATAGCTAATGGACTACCCAACTTACCTCACTTCATACAAATGCAAATCATGAATGAATGGGACCATTATGGATTTTGGTTGTTGATTTTTTTATGTGTATGACTTGTAGCTGCAATTTTTGATGGTTGAAAGTTTATGTTTTGTTGTAAGACTGTCATCAATTTCCCCTTTTACCGATTAGATGTGCATTTAAGTCATGAATGAGATGTTATCTTATTAAACTTTTATGTTGAAGGGAAATTATTCCTGCGAGTATCTATTTTAGCATTTTAAACCAATTTATTATTATTGCTTATAATTATGATGTCTTGCTTTAATTGTTTGATTGTTTGGAATTGAACCATGGTTATGTCATATTAATGCTCATTTCTATCTGGTAAACCCTGAATGCCTAATTCCATCATCTAGTGGATAGTTGAGGTGGCCAAGGGCACCGATGGTTGGGCTCATCAGGCTAGACCTTCATGTTGACCTTAAGTGGATTTATCACTTCATTCCTTCTTATTGGAATTTAGTGCTTACAACTTGATTGATTTCATGGTAACTAGTAAATGGAATACTTGTTAATGTTTGGAGTTATTCTTACAGTTTTCATGAATGGAATTGATGCTTATGTAAATATGATTTTTATTCTTGATTATATGGCTATAGACCTTATATTATCATTGTATATTTTGAAGTAGTGCTAGAATTATTAGTTGGTTACTCTTCTATTGGTAATGGATGTTTAATGAACATATACAATAGTGTTATGTTGATCTTAAGTACACTTGTTTTTTATTATGGAATATTGTATCTTTTTAATCTTACCATAAAAGTGTATTGTTTTGATATTTGAAGTCTTATATAATGTTGGATATGTTATACATTACCTAGATTGGGCACTACATGATTAACTTACAAATTTCAAGTTGTTATAAGAATGTATATGGCTGCATATAAAACCATATAGTTATTTACAATTGTAATAATGAGTTAGTTTCATATTATTGTTGTTAGGGAAAACCATATTACTTATTAAATATTATAATTATGATTAACACTCTTATTACCTTATGCTCATGATGGAGTATACCACATTGTGATATGCTTTTACTCTGTTAGGGAATCAAATGTGGTTGTAAGTATATCTTGATTATGTTAGGATATTTAGGTGCATCATTACAAACTAAGAGTTAAATACTATGATTTAATATTCTTGTTGATTCATGAATAGTGTATAATTAATTTTGTTAATAAAAAAATATTAGGGAATCTAATGATGAATGTTTTTTTCTTCCTCGGTAGGTATTACAATATTACAATTTTTATTTTGAGCACATATTATTGCATAAAGCAATTAAATTCATGAATGTGATTTTTGTATGAGACAATTATTTAGGTTGTAATGTTAAGATTGGTAAATGTTTTAAAGATTTTAAGTTCAACTAGAAGTTGTTATTTTAAACAATGGTTGCATAGTCTCACATTAGTTATCTTGGATGAGTTTTCAGGTGGCTACATCCACCTTAAATAATGATAGAAATAAAATCTAGTACATAACATATTTATAAATAATGTATAATTTGGCATGAATACCTTGCCTCAACATATATGTTAATTCAAGTAATTATTTGGACAACCTAGGTAATTGATTTTGATTACTCCTTTGTCATGTGTATGAGATTTATGGAAACTTATTATATCAGAAGAAATATCCTTACTGGTAACTCTTGTAATATATAATCTTTTTATGTTCGAAAGGATATATTTGGCCAAAAGTGGCATTTGACTTTGGCATTGATATCTAGTGGTTGTCTTTAAAATGCCATCATTATTAATCATTTTAAATTTCAATTATTTAAGAAATGAAATTAAGGAAAACCAAATTGGAGAAGTTTGTGGACTATCTAATTTGGTTCTATGAAATCATGAACTCCTATTGCGTGTTCTATTGTGTTATTGTAAACATATTAACAATTCCATGATTCCTCAGAATGCATAATTTAAAAGATATTGGTTATTTTATGTTGCACATTATAGAATGATTTTTTTAAATGATGCTTTTAAAGCCTATTGTTATCTCCTCGTGGTAGTCTTATTCATGTGGTTAACATGATATGGACAGAGATATTATTCCCCTTTGCTAATCATATGAAATATCAATTATCCTTAATGTGAAGGCATTAAATGTGAAAAATATTGTATTGAACAACCTCGTCATATAGAGGTAAGCCAAATCTGGATCGATTGAATAATGCCACTAATTATGTTTTAGATGAACCATTGGGTTACCAAACAAAAGACCCAATCAGTGTCATGTAAGGAAACTAATGTGTGCCCTTATGATATGTTTATGTTTAGGATTCTTCTTCCTAAGTAATGGATATTATGTTTTCTAATGTGATCCAACATGTGCTTGTATGTCATGGTTGGTCAGATCCTAGTGAGTTGATGTTCACCTTGGTGATCTATTACCATCCTCTCCTATGCTAAGTTTTAAATTGAGTTGGAATCTGGGCTAATATACCCAAGTTTTTTTAGATGTTATGCTCACCATTCTGATGAATTCATTATGGTATGGTTTTACCCTCTAAACCTTCAACTTGATTCTCTTAGGAGACTAAAAGGCTTAACTAGAATTAACAAACTATTAAACAATCCTGTGAGGGGTCCTTGTTCTAAGTATATAGTTTGGCATATATTGGTGTGCATATACACACCAATTCACTCCAAGCTATATCTTCCCTTTTTATAAAGAGCTATCTGATAGAACCCTTTGAGGATGTGGTAACCTTGGTTATGTGTTTATTGTCACCTAATAGAGTGTGGTTAAAAACACGAGTGTGAAATCATTTAGTATGATTTATTTTTACCTCAATTTTTATATGGGTCCATGCACACAATGTCATTATATACTTTGTATTTTAATAACTCCCAAAAATATTTTTTTGAGTTTTTTTCATCGGGTATCAGAGTAGTGTTGTTACTCTAGAAAAATTTGAGTCATGAAAATGTTATTGTCATAGAACTAATAAATGTTGCATTGAGTTGAACTATGTGGTGTTATTACAAGACCACCTAGTCTCTTAAATTGATTAAGACAATGTATTTTCCTATATTACTAAGGTTCTATAAATTATTGTATTCTTAAATATAATTTGTGTGAAAATATATAATTTTTTAAATAACCTTATGATGCTTATCCATAGACTTGGTTGGGTCAACCCTTCCCAAATTGAGTTGCATCAAGTCAAGCATCACCTACTAACTATTGATTTATATGGTCAAGTCAATCAGAGACTAGTGATATCTACTTCACTTTTAGAATTGAAGAAATGATGTTTGGTATTTACTGTTGACTTGTATTGGTAAGTCATTAGTAAATGTTTAGAACATTATGACCTATTGAAGATTGAGGGTTAGGCTTAAATCTAGAGGGTTGAATGGGGTAAGAGTATTTGATTTACCTCAATAAATTAGTAAAGTTTGGAATCTCTACTTGTGAAATATTATTTTGAGCTAAATTAGAGCATAATCTTGCTTATGCATTTGGCTACTTTTGAGTTATATTGAAGAAGCATGTGGATTTATAAATCTTAAAAAATGAAAGATAATAAGTGTGTTGAATGTTTATTTTGATCATAGATATGTTTTTCACCGATGATGTTTCTTTTAATCATGGATCTATCTGATTCTATGAGGATGTTATGATGATCATGGATATGTTTTATGTCCATGGGGATGTTTGGTTTGATTCTACCTGAGTTATGCATATATGAGGATGCCTAATTAGAACTTGGCTCTGTTTTGACATCCATGAAGATATATGTTGTGATATTGGATATGGCTTACATCCGTGAGGATGTTTATTGTGAATTTGAATTAAACTTGATGATTGTGAAAAATTAAAATTTTCATGATATTATTATAGAATTCACCTTGTGCCTTGGCTAAGCTCACCCTTTCCCAAAATGATGTTGTATCAAAGCAAACATCAGCATTCAACCTTTGACTTGTTGGATTAAGTCAATTGTAAGAATGACAATATAAGTTAGTTGTTGGAATCATGAGACAATGCCTTAGTGGATATTGATAGCTTGCATGAGTGAGCCATCCAATGATATTGAGGTATAATATTTTGAGAGGTCCAAGGGTACAACTAAAGCCTGGAGGGCCTAGTGGGGTGAATGTGACTGGATTGCTTGGAAAAGTTAGAATGTTTTGGGGATCTCTTTTTATTATCAGGGATTGTAAACCATCTACTCCATGATGCATGAACATTGTTGGTAAATTTTTGAAACTCATGGAATTAGATTTATGGGCTCTATTAGAACATATCCTTCCTTGACAGAAGGTGATCATAAAATTGAGATCCTTGGGACTAATCATGTTGGTACTATATGATGGATATTTGATGTCATTGAGATGGCATATGGACATTGGGTGGACCGATGTAAATTATAGACCTTTATGCACCACCACCATGTGTAATTAATTATTATAATGTGAGAATAACTTGGCATAATGTATCAAAACACCTGATCTTGTATGTGTTTTCTATTCATGTGGATCCCTCCTTACTTGTAAATGGTTTAATGTCATGTAAACCCTTACATTTTGTTAATTATTTTAAATCATATAAGCTTGTAACTCTCTAATCTATGTAAATGTAGTCAACTATGTGCACTTATTTACTTGATCCATGTTTCAACACTGTAGTATGAGCACTTTATGTACATTATTGTATGTTATTAACTATGGAACATGTAATTGACCATAAAACACTTGTGTAAGAAATCCCCATATCCAAAATCAATTATGTGGATCTTATTTTGCTTCATGTTTTTCAAATTATTGTATGAGTATTTAATGTACATATTATGGAATGAGTATGGCCATGTGTTTTTAACATGTTAGTGTGGTAACATGATCATAATACTTATGTGATGTGGCTTTCCCCTCTTAAAACCAACCCCTATCATTTAAAATCTACCAAGGTATATTTTTGTATTATGTGGTGTAATACTACATCCTTACTCTAGTTTTGAGCATGGGTGTAATTATGAGATTAAGGGTAGAGAAGAACTATATCCATAATAATTTATACTAGCTATGGGATAGGAAGTGGATCCTCCTTTAGGCTGAAAACTCACTTTCCCCTTTGCACAAGTAGACACCTAATTTGTTCATGGTGTGCACCATGAGTGCTGGAAGTTGGTCATGGGATCTTAGTACATAATGGTCACTTTATAGATTTAATGTTCCTTTAACCACCTATTAAAGGCTTTTGTAAGAAAAAACTGCGTGAAATTTTATTTTTACATCCTTGTGGAACATCAACTGGTGCTATTTAGATATTTATGTAAAATCAGCAAAGTGGTACTTGCTAAAATTCATCCATGTGTGTTGGCCTATAAGTGAAACCATGCTATGGATGATGTATTATATTGTTTATACCTAATAGATATATTATGGGATGAATATTCCTATTTTTTTAAAAATGTGACTGGTATGTATGCTGATTTTATGTTAGGGAAGAGAAATGTTATGTCTTGTTCAAGTTCATTTTAGAGTTTTATATACTTCTAATGTTGCTAAGAAGTAAGTGTAGTAAGACGGTGGGATTGTAATCCTTGTAACCATCATGTGATCTCAAAAATTTTGCGGAAAACATGTTATAAGCCTTGGGGTTTTCATGTGAATGCCTAGGATGGCTTCTCTAATGTTCAGTGTGGTTAGTGTGAGACATTCCACTAACCCATGAATAGTATTTGTTAGAATAAAGTAACCAAGCAATATAGGTTTCTATATTTTATTACCATTCTATGATGAGTACTATGAGGTTATGAGAAAACATAACTTGTGTGTGATGGGAAACAATATTTTACATATTTTGAGATTGTATTAGAATCCAATTGGATTGATTTAGTGCCACTATTTTCTTAAAATGGGCAAATTTTTATGGTGATCTCTTGATGTAATAAAGAAATGGTTAACTAAAAATTTGTTATTATCAGATGATTGATTCTGAATTTAATATCTAAGCTAAAAAAATAATTAATTTTCTATCTTTATGAGATATTAGCATTAATTCCTACTTTAGAAATGTTAAAAACTCTCATGATGAGTAAGATTAAGGTGATGTTGATCATCATGCCCAAAACTTTTTATTTTTGCCTCAATGGCTTAAAGTTGCACCTTTATAGGTAGTTGGAAAAATTGTAAATTTGAGACAACTGTATTTAAAAATAATAGCTTACCAATGAATTCTGTTATGGTAATAATAGTTTTGAGGCTATATGCCTATTGGAAAGTGGTAATTATTTTTTTTGGTTGATAAAAAATAGCTACATGTGTCTTATGAGGGCAGTAATTATGCTTCCAATTCTGGGTGCATGCTAAAATTTAGTGTTGAAAAATTTTACAGCTCCCTATTTGTTCACCATGGTGTTACAAGTTGGCATATGAACTAACAAGACATTTCTATGAATGGACATGACTGTCTTTATGATAATATTTGGAACATGAGCAAGTAAGGTTGAATTTCTTTCCATGTTGGAGGTATGATATATCCTCATTTCATATTGAGAAGAAATACGACTATAATTTCTTTGGGTTTTATTAATAAAATATGTAGATATATATTTGGCATAACATTATTTTGATTAATTGGTAAAATGTTTACCAGGTGTTTATTTCATTACTAGAACATAGTTGTCGGTTTCTATGTTGTGAAAGTTTGGTAAAATGTGTGTTATAATATTTTTCGGGTAGCACGATCCCTAGTTATTTAAATAGTCATAGAGACAACTTCTTTTTAAGAGGGGGAAGATGTCATGACCCTACCTTATAGTGAATTATAGTTAATATAGACACATTGGTCCAGCTAGTTTAACATGCCTTTGATTAACATTTGGATCATTGTTATAGTAAATTATTCTAACATAGATATAATGATTTTTACTATCATATTTGACTAGTTATGACTAGTTCATTATTAAATTTGATGTTTATTCTTAGTTCAATAATTTCATATGTTATGTTCTATTCATATTGATTTTATTATTACTTGTTATTTAACTCTTGAGCAGATACTATTGATGTCATCCATTGGTGGTTGTAAGAATAAGTCAGGTGAGTTAGGCTCAATAGTGGACTTTGATGCCTAGGGCAATAATGGGTAGGAGTTATGAGCTATTTGATTGATACTAATAGGTAAATAGGCTCAATAGTGAACTTTGATGCCTGGGACAATAATGGGTAGGAGTTATGAGATATTGTATTGATACTAATAGGTAAATTATAAGGTGACAAAGTTTATAGCCATGGTTCATTTTGGGTCCTCTAGATTGTTTTGATCTGTCTTTATTTAATTTCTCTTGTGTTGTGAGTGGATTTTTGTTTATTTCATCTTTGCATGTTTTTAATAATTATTCTTATTCCTTATTGGGTTAGTTCATTCACCGAACCTTGTCTTTTTCCCATTTTTATTTTGTGCTAGATTTCTTTCTTATGTTGGGTGTTATAGTCTAGGGTTGGACTTAATTCCTATAACATGTTTTGTATAAGCATTTTATTTTTTCCATCTTATTATTGTTATGTGTATTTTATTTACCCATGGGTATTACACCTACATGGGCCATGACTAGCTCCCTAGGCATTTTGGGACATCTTGCTTCCATAAGATCCTAGTGATAACTTGTCATTAGATTAATGACTTGACTAGTCACCTTAATGGGTTTTAAGGAAGGGTCAAATTAGCACAAGGTACCAATATTATTATGCTATTTAAGCATTTGGTGGATCAACTTACCCTGCATGCCAATTCTAAAAAGGTCTTTTTATTACCATTTATTTTAGGGGTTGTGTCTTGGGATAAAATGCCTTATATTACTATTATTTTATGCTTTTTTGAGTCAAATTTTGGGGCATGATAATGTAAATATGTGTAAAATTTTTTATTCTTTTTGTTATTGTGGGGTAGTGTTTTAGTTTAACGACATGCCAAAGTCCTGGGGGAGGTTTAATGGTGTTATTATTTTTTTTGTCGAATACTATCTCTCTTATAGCATGGGAGTTTAATATGCATTTGTTTTGTTAGATTTTATGCAAAATGTTTATTTGTTGATGGAGAGATCCCAAAGATGTTTTTGAAGTTATGTTGATTAAGAAGGCTTTAGGGGAATGCAGCAAAAGAATGACATTATTTTGGTGAATGTACATTTGAACCCAAACACCCCCATTCTTATTATTTTTATGCACGATGAGAAGCTCATGACTACATAAAAAAAAGAGATGGTAAGCCTAGGAATTTATTTTGGGAGAGGAGGAGAGATTCACAAATATAGTTTTCTAACTGGTTGGGCTTCCCAACACAGAGGCATGATTCTATTAGGAATTCATTTTTAGAATCCATGAGAAGATTTGAATTCCATTTCTTATATAACCCTGAGTCACGCTAGATATAAAAAGGAAATATTCCAAAGGGAGGAGGCTAGTAGTCTTGAAGACCCATGACGGTGGATAAGTGAGTTGTAGATTTTATTTTATACTTATACTAATGTGTTCTAATTTTTGATGGTGATTGATATAAAAATGAACCCCATGGACCTAAATCAATTTAGTCAATCTAGACTCTTTTTGACAAGCTTCAGGGTATTTTTTAATGCATTATCCATATATTTCACCATGGATTGGTTTGGCTAAATGTTCAATATTTTCCCCTTTTTCTCTTGTGGGATGGGTATTAGATGTAACATGTTGTGTTGAGTTTATAGAAATGGCTAAAACTTAAAATTTTATATGAGGCTCTACATCCTAAAACCCAACAAGACCCTAAGTTGTAGTTCATTAGCTAAGGTGCAATTTAATTATTTTTTTGACACAGATTTGTGAGTGTTGAATAGAAAATGATGTAGGAAAAATAGGCCAACCATCTGGAGGCTATAAATTTTAACCCACAGCTCTATTTGAGCTCTTCCACATGTCAAAATGATTGTATCAAAAATTTAAATTTTATCTAAAGCCACTCTATCCACTTAGATTTGATTTCAATATTTTTTGAAGGTTAAACATGATCATCTAAGGGTTCGAAATTAATGTTTAATGATTTTTTTAGGAATTTAATATTTTTAGAAAATATTTATTTTTATAATTAGATGTCAACTTTAGTTTAATTTAGTCCCATAGACTAATTTTAGTATTTAGGTTTTTTCAATAAATTTTTAGAGCCACACATGCTTGCATGTGAAAGTTACTATAAATAATGACTGTTAAATATAGATGTTTCTTTTTAGATTTTAGATTTTTTGAATTTTTACATGTCAACTCTAAATTATGAGTTGAGGCTTATTTAAGCATGGTTTGGGTTTTTAATTATTTCAAGTCATTAAATATGAATCAATTATGAGTTATTATTTCAAGATCTTAGCCTATTGGTATTTTATTTGCCTTAATAGTTTTTGGGTTTATTATCTAGTATTGGAGCAAGTTTGAATCTTGGAGGTGAAAGACATGATGATAGGACGAGGAGGTATTATGTAGATGGATTGGACTATACAAGAGCTATAGAGATAAGTTTAACAATTAGTAAAGGTTATCACCAATCAATAGAGAAGACAAGGTGGTGATGAGGAAGACATAGATCATGATGAAAAAGTTTAGCAAGAAGAACAATAACAAGAGTAGCCACCATCAATATAAGAAAGGATGGTTTGAGATTTAGAGTGAAGAAATGAGGGAATCAAGGTTGATGTTCTAGATTATGGAGGTATTTTAAAATTAGAAGGTCTGATAGATTGGATAAATAGCATGAAGAATTTCTTCGAGTGGAAGACTATGAGAGAAGATAAGAAGGTAAAGTTTGCATGAATGAAATTAAAAGGTCATGCAATGATTTGGTGGGATCACATATAGAAAGAGAGATAGAGACAAGGTAAAGAGAAGATTAATTCATGTAAAATTATGGAGAAGAAGATGAGGGAGAAGTTTCTTCCTGTGGATTATGCACAAATCTTATACAAAAGATTTCAAATTTTGAGGAAAAAAGATCATAGTATACAAGAGTATATAAATGAATTTTCCAAGCTTTTCATATGAGTGAAGCATGATGAAATAAAAGAAAAGATGGATGAAATGTATGTAAATGGTTTGAAATTTTCTATTAAAAATGAATTAAGCATGTATAGAATACTTAACATGGAGGAGGATTATCAATTAGTTTTGAAGGCTGAAGAAATACAAAATAGATAGAATTTATGAAGGACATATCTTGATCCAAGAAGAGGTGGATCCTCTCCAAATAGAGGATGAGCTAATTTTAATACCACCATAGGTGGCTTTAATTTCAATAAAGGTAAATTGTCATTTGGTACAAAAATGCAAGATGACAGCAAGTAAGGGTTTCAATACAACTAAAGAGGAAGAGGATTTTATAGAGGATGATGTTAATGTGGTGATAGAGGATGGTTTTTTAATCAATGTAGATCTTATATCTATTATAGATGTAGAGAAAAAGGGCATAAAGCATTTGAGTGTCCACACTATCAAGGTCAAGAAAGGAGGAAAGAAAATCACCTAAGAGTGAATCTAGTTGAGGTTGAGATAGAGGATCAAATTATTGAAGTTGCACCTGTAGATGTTGGAGAGAATCTCATGATGAGAAGAACCATGATCGATCTAAGGAACAAGTGAATAATAAATAAGTTGGTAGCAAAGAATAAAGAAATAAAAATGGTTATTATCAGATTCAAATTCATGAAGGAGATGAGTGGAAAACTACATTCAATACTAGGGATGGATTATATGAGTGGATGGTGATGCCATTCATATTATCTAATGTGCCTAACACATTTATGAGGGTGATGAAAACAATGTTATGAAAATATACTGGTAAGTTCACAGTTGTTTATTTTTATGATATTTTGATATTCAATAAGACTAAATAAGAACACTTATAGTATTTGAGAATGGTAATGGATTTATTATGAAAGGATTTGTATGAAAATATGAAGAAGTGCAAGTTTATGTAGAATAACTTTTGGTATTTTTAGTATTTGTAGTTTCAACAGATGGTGTGAAAATGGATGAAGAAAAGATAAAGACAATTCCTGAGTGGCCTATTCCAAGAAGCATTATAGAGGTAAGAAGTTTCCATGGTTTAGAAAAATTTTACAAAAAAATTATTAAAAATTTTAGTATTGTGGCATAAATAACAGATTGCATGAGAGGCAATGAATTTGTATGGACTAGAGTAGCCACAAAAAGTTTTGAAATTTTTAGTAAGAAGATTGCAAAAAGACTGATTCTAGCATTACTAGATTTTAACAAAGTGTTTTAGTTTGATTATGATGCTTCATTTGTACAAATTGATGTTGTGTTGAGTCAAAAAAGAAAGCCAATAGCATATTTTAGTGAGAAATTGAATGAGGTAAGAACAGAGTATTTTACTTATGATGTTGAACTTTATGCAATTATACAAACATTAAGATATTGGAGTCATTACCTAGTGCCAAAGGAGTTTATCCAATTTACAAATCAAGAGGCTTTGAAGTATGTGAATACACAAAATAAGTTGAATAGTAGTCATGCAATGTGCATTTCTTTCTTGCATGGACATACTTTTGTGTTGAAACATAATCAGGAAAATAGAATTAGGTAGCTGATGCATTAAGTGGGAAGGTAGCATTATTAACTACTATGGTGAATGAAGTAGTTGTATTTGAAGCTATTAAAGAATTATATGATACCGATCCATATTTAAAGAAAGGTATTTGAGAAGGGCAGGAATCCATTAATAAGTAGGATAGATGTTATTCATGATGAGTATCTTATGCGAGAAGGTTATCTCTTCAAAAGGAAACACTTGTGCATTCCAGTTGGGTCTCTACAAGATAATATAATAAGAGAATTACATAGTGGTGGTTTGGCTAGAAATTTTGGTAAGACAAAGACAATAGTTTTTGTGGAGGAAAAGTATTTTTAGCTAAAGATGAAGAAAGATGTGACAAGGTATGTTTCAAGATGCAAAATATGTTAGGTAGATAAAGGACATGCACAAAATACTATAATTTACATTCCATTACCAATTCCAATAGGGCCATAGACAGATTTGAGTATAGATTTTGTGTTGGGATTACCAAACAAACAAAGAGGTAATGATTCAAAAAAAAATTCTTGTAGACATATTTTATAAAATGGTTCATTTCATTTCATGTAATAAAACCAATGATGCCACTAGAGTTGTAGAATGATTTTTTAAGGATATTGTGAGATTGCATGGTGTTCCAAAAATTATTACTTCAGATAAGGACACAAAAAATTTAAGCCATTTTTAGAGGAATTTGTGGAAGAAGATGGCTATTACACTATAATTCAATAGTACATATCACCCACAAAAAAATAGACAAACATATGTTTTGAATAGGATCTTGGGAAATTTATTGAGATGCATAGTGGGAGAGAAACCAAAGCAATGGGACTTGGCTTTACCACAAGCTGAGTTTTCATATAATAGTATAGTGAATAGATCAACAAGAAAGTCACATTTTCAATAAAATTATGAGAGAAATCCTATGGGTATTTTTAATTTATTATAATTTCCAATTATAGATTGAATTAGTGATAATGTAAAAGCTTTTACAAAGCATATGTAAGAGTTTCAAGAAGAAATAATATGAAAATTACAAGAAAGTAATGAGAAATATAAAGTATTAGTGGATGTCAGAAGAAGATCCAAGGTATTTGAATAAGGAGAGTTGGTAATGGTTTACTTGATAAAATAAATATTTCTAAAAAGCACATACAACAAGTTGAAGTACAAGAAAATTGGACCATACAGAATTGTGAAAAAAATCAATGGCAATGCTTATGAGGTGAGTTTATCACATAATTTTGATATATACACAATATATAATGTTTTAAATTTATATGAATTACATTGAGAATATGGTGAAGATGATGAAGATGAAGAATTAAATTGGGAGAAACATATTCCAAAGAATAAGAAAGAAAAAATAGTGTAAATTTTGGATATGAAGACAATGAGCACAAGGCAAGGGAATTATAATAGGTATTTGGTGTAGTGGAAAGGAATGCAGAAAGAAGACAAAACTTGGATTATTGAATTGGAGATAAATAAGAAGATAAATACAAATGGCATCAATATAATTAGGTCAACTCTTTTAATATATACTCCTTTTATGTTCAAAAGGTTATATTTGACAAAAAGTGACATTTGGCTTTGGCATTGATATTTAGTCGCTACAATTAAAATGCCATAATTGTTAATCATTTTGAATTTATATTGCTTAAGTAATGAAATTAAGGAAAACCAAATTAGATGAGTTTGTGAACTATCTAATTTGGTGATATGAAATCACGAACTCCTATTGCATGTTTTATTATGTTATTATGAATATATTGATAATTTTATGATTCCTCAGAATGCATAATTTAAAATATATTAGTTTTGTTATGTTGCACATTAAAACATGATTTTTAAAATGATGCTTTTGAAGCCTATTATTGTCTCCTTGTTGTGGTAGCCTATTATTATTATGCTTTTGAAGACTATTAAAAATCTCATAAAATAAAATCATAAAACATAAGAAAACACCTATTAAAAAATATATAAAATAAATTCACGTAATGCAACATAATAATTTATGTTTTTAATATGCAAAATAATCACTATGAATAAACTAAAAGTATATATTTTACATATAAATAGACAATCAATTTAACATATGTGCATGTGTTGATTCATATCCATTGACTATAATTTTCTTTTGTAGAGAAGTATATTTGTAAGTATGGATAAATGACAAAATGCATATTAGGTATCTTGTCATATAAGTAAAGTTATTCTTGACTATATTCATTCTAATGTGTGGGGACCAGACCTTGTAATTTTTTATGGAGGATTATTGTATTTTGTTACATTTATAGATAATTACTCTAGAAAATTATGGGTTTATTGTCTAAAAAGAAAGTCTAGAATTTTTTAGTGTATTCAACCAATTTAAAGATTTGGTTAAAAATAAAATTGGATGATGAATCAAATTTTTAAGAATAGATAATAGAGGTGATTTCATATCCTTAGACTTTCAAAACTATTGCAAGGAAGTTGGTATTGAAAGGAATAATACTAATAGCTATACACCGTATTAAAATAGGGTTGTCAAATGCATGAATAAGACTCTTGTAGAGAGTAAGGAGCATGCTCAACAATGAAAATTTAAACAAGCATTTATGGGTAGATGTAGTTTATATATCATGCTATCTATTAAATCACTCACCATCAATTACAATAGATTGTAAGATTTCTGAATAGGTATGGACAAGTCATCCATGTGATTATTTAGATTTTTTAGAAAATGGTTGTAACGCGTATGCACTTACTAATAAGAATCAACGTTTAAAGCTAAACCCAAGATCCAATAATTATATCTTTGTGTGATATGGTCAAAGAGATGGTGTTAAGGGATATAGATTGTGGGATCTTACTACCCACAAGATCATCATTAGTAGAGATGTATAGTTTTATTAATCATCTTTTCTAAAATCAAATGCAAAAATGAAAGAAAAATAGTAACTAGAACATCAACATGTCATGGTTGAAATCAAGCCATCTTTAGATTCTAAAAATGAGAAAATTTTGCCATTTTTTGATGGTGAAGATGTTGAATATTTACAATAATTTGAGGAAACATGTCAAAAATTAGAATGGAGGTTAGAACATGATGAAGCACCTCCACAACTAGTACATAGATCTCTATAGGTCAGACATCCTTCTAATAAGTGTAGTCAAAAGATTTCAATTGCTTTGTTTTATAATTATAAGGAACTTGTTATTAGGGAGCTTTGGAAGATATGGATAGTGCCAAATGGAAAATGACAATGGAAAAATAAATGGATGCCTTTGCTAAGAACAAGTCATGGGACCTCGTAAAACTTCTAAAAGGCAGAAAACCTATTGGCTATAAATGGGTAAATAAATGAAGGATAAGTGTTGATGAAAAGGTTGAAAGCTATAGGGATGGATCAGTGGTAAAAGGATTTTAATAAAAATAAGGTATTGATTACCAAGAAATATTTTCACTAGTTTTAAACTTGTTTAAATTTGAGTTATTTTGGCATTAGTGGCTTTACTTGATTTGGATTTAGAGTAGTTAGATGTTAAAACAACATTCATGCATGGAGATTTAGAATAAGATATATATATATATATATATATATATATATATATATATATATATATATATATATATATATATATATATATATATATATATATATATATATATATATATATATATATATATCTGTGTGTGTGTAATAACCCAAGGTTTTGTATAAAATAAAATAAAATAACTCTTTACAAGCTCAGGAAATCATTTGTATGGCTTGAAAAATTCACCTAGGCAATGGTACAAGAAGTTTGAGTCCTTCATTGGGAGCTAAAATTTTGTTAAGAGTGAGTATGATCATTATTTTTACTTCAAGATTTTGGACAATGTATTATTCATTATATTTGCATTATATGTTGATGATATGCTTATAACAAGCAAAAACATGCCACAAATCAATTGTTTTAAGGCTCATCTAGCTAGGACATTTGATATGAAGGATCAAGGAGCAATAAAACAATTATTAGCCATGGAGATACATAGAGATAAGAAAAATTGTAATATTTGGTTTCATATCAAAGGTATTTGGAAAATATACCAACCAAATTTAGTACATGAAGCATCTGAAACTAGTTAGTGTCATTTTTACTTCCCATTTAAAGTTGTCTTCAAATTTATGTCCTAGTAGTGATTAAGAAAATTAGTATATGTCTCATGTACCATATGTTAGTGCACTAGGTAATTTAATGTATTCTATGGTATGTACAAGGTCAAACATTTCACATGTAGTTGGAGTTGTCATTAGATATATGGAAAATCTAGGTAAAGAACATTGGGTAGCAATGAAGTGGGTATTTTGATACTTGTGAGGCACAAGTGACTATTGCATCACTTATAATAGAACTGGTGATTATATTTGTGGATATGTTGATTCTAATTTTGTAGGAGATCTAGAGAAAAGATCAGCATCTGGTTATGTTTTTACATTTATGGATGGACTTATTAGTTGGATGTCAAAACTTCAAAATATTATTGATGTATCAACTACTGATGTAGAATATGTGGTTTCCAATCAATCATGTGAAGAGGTGATTTGGATAAAGAGCCTATTGGGTGAATCTGAAATAGAATAATATAAAATGAAGGTATTTTGTGATAGTCATAGTGAAATCTATTTAGCCAAGAATCCAATTTATCACATTTGGACAAAGCATATTATAGTAAATTACCATCTTGTTAGATAAGTGATTGATGAAGGAAAAGTAACACTTGAAAAGGTTCACACAAAGGAAAATAGTGTTGAAATGTTTAAAAATTTGATTTTTTTAGAGAATTTAAAATGGTATTTGGCTTCTCTTGTCTTGCAGAAAAGGTGATGATTTTGTCGACAAGATATTAGGCAAAAATTGTTTTCAAGGTGGAGATTGCTAGATATGTGACAAAAAAGTTAAATTTTGGAACCTTTTACAATGCAGTTTATAGCCCACTTTTACAAAGTTGGTGATCGATGAAGGAAAAGTAACACTTGAAAAGGTTCACACAAAGGAAAATAGTGTTGAAATGTTTAAAAATTTGATTTTTTTAGAGAATTTAAAATGGTATTTGGCTTCTTTTGTCTTGCAGAAAAGGTGATGATTTTGTCGACAAGATATTAGGCAAAAATTGTTTTCAAGGTGGAGATTGCTAGATATGTGACAAAAAAATTAAATTTTGGAACCTTTTACAATGCAGTTTATAGCCCACTTTTACTAAGTTGGTGTGGAGGGGAAACGCACCCCCTAACCCCTTCCCCCCCCCCCCCCCCCCCAAACTATTATCATAATGGGGTCTAGGATGGTAAGGAGTTAAACCCCTATTTCTAGGAAAATGAATTCCACTAGATTATATTTTAGAATAAAAGTCTTAATGGCATTTTTCCACTCTATTTTGAAGAGGAGAAATTCTAACGATGGTTTGCCAATCAGGCATATTTATCTTTGTGGAGTCAACATGTAATATACACAATGCATTCACATGTAATGTATTCACCTTAGAATTAATAAAGATTTATATCTTGTATCATGTATGTTTCCTTACCTTTCTAAGGTTTTACCAAGTAAATATTATGTTTTATCTCCTACATATAAAGTATTTTGTCCATTTAATTATCTATAATATAAAAATCTATTATTTATTTATTATTGTAGTGTGTGTTTTCTTAACAGTGGTATCGAAACAACGTTACTATTATTTTATATCAACTGTGTTCTAGATTTGGTTTTATTTTTTAGCATCAAAGGGTGAAAGTTACAAATGCAAAGTTTTAGGTGGAGAATTTTAACGTCAAGAACAACTTTGAGTTGTGGAAAATCAAATAAATGATGTGTTGGTGCAATAGGGGATTTACAAATCCCTAAAAAAATTCAAAAAAACCTATGATGATGAATGGCGATGACTGGGAAGAACTGGATAGAAAAACTCTCGATATAGTACAATTATGTTCAACAGATGAGGTTCTTTTCAACATAGTTGGAGAAAGGATAACAACAAGAGTATAGACTAGATTATAAGTCTTATAAATGACAAAACCTATAAAAAATCATATTTATTTGATGAAGCAGTTGTATACATTATGAATGAAAGAAGGTATGAAAATTGTTGATAATTTAAATATTTTCAATACTCTATTACGCTAGTTGACTAGTACTAGTGTAAAAGTGGAAGAATAATACAAGGAAGTCACCTTGTTATATACTTTACTATATTCTTGGATCGTATATTAACTTCCATTAGCTTCATTAATCTTGATGAGCCTGACTATGATACTATTTTGGGAAATTTTGGATGAGGATGCAAGGAGAAAATCTAGTCTAGAGACTTCTATTCCTGAATTTATGTTTTTTAGGGGATGATCTAGAGAAAGATGGAAATTTTCTAGAGGCATATCTAGATCTAAGTTAGAATTTAGGAAGATTAAGGCAAAGTGTTGGCAGTATGATAAAGCAAGACACCCTAAGAAGGATTGCTGGAAAATAAAAGAAGGTGAAAAGAAGTAAGAATCCACCAAGGAAGCAAATCAGGTAGAAATAAGCGAAGGTATGAGTGATGAAGTTTTATTTGTTTTTTATTTTTCCTCCTATAATTATGAATGGTTATTGGATTTTGGTGCTACACATCACATGTATCCACATAAGAGTTAGTTTTATTCTTATCAAACCCTTGACATAAGATCTATTTTTTTAGGAAATAATGTTTCTTTTAAGACTAAAGCGATTGGTAGCATTAAGATAATTTTTTTTGATGGTATAGTAAGGAATCTAAGATAATTGATACATGTACTAGAAAATAAACAAAATTTTATTTCTCTGAGTGAGTTAGGTTCCTATGATTATAAGTTCACTGGCCAAGGTGGAGATCTTAAGGTGTCTAAGGGTGCTTTAGTCATAATGAAGGCTCTGAAATTAGGGAACCTTTACATTTTAAAAGGGATTAAAAATATCAATCAAGCATTTATGGTATCTAAAACAATATAATATATTGTTCATGTATGGCATCTATGTTTGGTTCAAATGAATGAGAAAGGGTTAAAGGTACTCAAAAATCATGAATTACTTCCTTGACTTAAATCTTTAGATTTGTATTTCTACAAGAATTATGTTTTTAGGAAACAAATTAGATGGAATTTTAGTGTAGGAAATCATGTAAGTAAAGGTATTCTTGACTATATTCATTATGATTTGAGGGGTTGGAGGATCCTTGTATTTTGTTACATTTATAGATGATTACTCTACAAAAGTATGGGTTTATTATCCAAAAAATAAAGTTTGATAATCTTGATGGATGGGACACCATTTATTTGAATCATCCAGACCCCGTGGATGGCTAGGTTGCATTGAATCCTCCCTTGGTAGAACCTTGTTGGCCTCTACTTAAGGACGATCTTCCTCTACCCCCTTATGTTGTTGTGACCTATTCTTAATTTATCTTATATGTAATTTTACTTTAGTTTCATGTTTTTTTCGACATTGTTAGTGACTTTTTTTTCTATTGATGTGTTGTGAGTCAGCAGTTTCCTCTTGTAGGTAATTTATGTCATGCATACCAACTAGATACTTTATTGTATATCTTATTACCTTTTTTTTACTAAATTAATAATATTAATATTGAAGTATTCCAATATTAAAATTAATATCATTTTTTCCTAACATGCCTATTAAATAATAAAATAATATGTGCTTATATTGATATGTGTTATTAAAACTTTTCATAGATTATAAAATAAGGAAATTAAACAAAGATTGGAGATTTTATTTTGAATCTAAATTCCCATTAAGACAAATCTTGAAAAAATAATCATGACTTTGTACATCCAATTTCTTTTTCAAAATTAATGATGTATTCTTAGCTATTATTTCTAACTTATTATGAGAAAAACTTATCCCTATTTGAAATATTTTAAAAATATTAATTTTATTTTATTATCTTATCGAAGGGAGGTATATAAACATCATTGAGTATTCCTTTTGGACTCCAATGTGACAATATCATATCGATAGCTATATTTCCTTAAGTTTGGGATATAAGTTTTAAAATATATATATATATATATTTTTTTTTAAGAAAAGGTGATTCCTATTGTTGGATTGACTTGTTCTATTCTTTCCACTATTTGAGTATTTATTTGATTAATTGAAATAGATATTTTTTTGAATGAAAAATGGAGACAGGACACATGAAAAAATAATTCAAACTCAATGATCTAGCTAAAGGGGTGTGTGTGTGGGTGTGTGCATCCACACACACATATACACATATAGATGTGTGTGGGGGGACACATATAAATATAAACATTGATGTTACATTAATGGCCTCCTTTATCTTTTCTTGTGTGAACGTAAGTGGAATGTTCCTATTAGTATTCTCACTTAATGGGCTCACACACACAAACACAATTCATTAATTTTATGTAGATGCAATTGATTGTATTCTTGCTATTGAACAAATAGCTCTTATCTTACCTAGTTTTTTCTCTCATATAAATTTGAACTCATTGTTGAGGTCTATAATGAATGAGACGGATAGATTTTTTTTTGGTGGGATGCCAATTTGATATCAAAATAAATTTATTTATATAAATCTCTTTTAAAAAATATTTCTTATTGTTACAAAAGAAGGTTTTTTAATCAAAATTACAAAGCAAAATGAATTTTTCTTATTTTTTCTATTCATAAATCCTCTATAAAGTTTTGTGTGCGAGAGTGTATATATAATAATTTTGGTATGTTATAATTTTGATATAGATTTTTTATTTTTGTCTTAGTTAATAATAATGATGAATTTTCCATTGATTTTCAAAGTAATTTCTTCATATATGTGATTAAATTTTAATGTTTTTGAGAAGTCCAATTTATTTGAAAAATATATGGAGATGTGTATGTTATTCAATAAAAACTATTTGTATAAGTGTATGTTTTAAAATATATTATGTTGTTGTGAAAGTAATAAAATGTGTGATGAATAATATACATTTTTAGTGATAAATGATGGGTGATTTTTTTTTCATTGTGTATAATTTTTACTTATAAAAAATTGTTTATGTCAGTGTTTGGTTTTAATGTTAAATTTTTAATGTTTGATTGATGGGTTTTTATGTAATATTTTATTTACTATATTAGAAATAAAAATATTTGTATGATTGTATATCAATGACAATGTGCCTCAACATGAGTAATGTGCATGCAATTTTTGTCTTTAAAAGTCCTTTGTAAAAACAATTGATGGTGTTTTTGTCATTAAAAGAATAACTCGTTTATCATTTTTTTTGGTAGTTGCCGTGTGTGTGTGAGATTAATGTTGAAATGTAATAGTATAATGTCATTGTTGTGTATTATATTATTATTATTTATTTATATATATATACACAACAATGACATTATACTATTACATTTCAGCACGTGTGTGTCTATATATATATATATGATGCTGAAAGGTAATAATATAATGTCATTGTTGTATATTATATTATTCTATAATAACAATGAATAATTTGATATTAGTGGTCATAGTAATTTTTTTGGTCAAGTAGTAAACTCACTTTTGAAGTTTGTAATGAGATGAGATGGTTAATTTTTAATGTTTAGGAATTTAATAATTTATTTCCTATAATTGTTTAGTTTTAAACTATTTTTTGTTATTGTAAAAGGGATTTTTAATAAAAAATCTAAATAAAAAAGAATATTTTTTGGTAGCCTATCTTTAAGATAAGTTATTCTACATTATAGGTTTCTATGTACATTTTTACATAATAAATTACGAGTTTTATTTATTTAATTTTGTGTTGTCTATTTACTTGTAAAATATTGTTTTTATTTTTGTTAATGTTTGATTTTAATATAAAATTTTGAAGGTTTGGTTCATGAGTCTCTATATAGGATTTCATGTCTTAAGTTTTGATTAGAAAAAATTTAAGTGTTTATACTTGAGGTTATTGTAAAATAAAGATGATATTATTTTTATTTTTATTTTTATTGTTATTGTTATTGTAAGAAAATTTTTAAAGGAGATATATTTTTTTAGCAAAATTGTTTGAGTTTGTATATTTTGGTGAAATTTTTCTATAAACATAGTTTTTTATTCTTTAAGGCTTTTCATGTCAAAGTATTATATCCTCTTTTTTCTTTTGTAGTATTGGGATTTTGAAGAAAAATATATTTATGTAATCAATTTTTACTCTATTAATTTTTTCGAAACCTTGTTTATAATATATTAGCAATTGTATTATAACATTGTTGAGACTTTTTTAAGTTTCATAAAATGATTAAATATTATTTGCTTCAAGCATGTGTTTGAGAGCATTTATGAGCTCTCTTTTTTTTTTTTTTGGTGTGTGTGTTTGAGAGATTTAGAAATAGAAAATTAAAATTTCTATTTGGGAATGAATTAGGTTGTGATTTAATTATTTTATTTTAAAATTTTCCATTAAAAAAAATGATTTATTAACATTTAGGTGTTGGTATAAGCATCTGCAGTTGAAACCTAAAGAAGTGGAATACCCTGTATTTTGCATTTACTTCCCTTATTGATAGTAGATCCTATAGTAAATGACACACTTTTATATTCAATTGGATCTTCCAATAAATGAACCATTAATTCCATCTTTAAATTGATCCAGATGAGTCCATGTTCTTTCAGATATCAATTTCAAGGTAGAAAGAACATAAGAACTCACACAATCCTTTTTTTAATAGGTCTCAAAAAATTTAAATTTAATATTCAGTTGGAAGTGTGGAATGGATGGTATGCTTATGCTTGAGTGAATTTTTGAATATTTTGTATTGGTTTAAGCATATAGTTCATCTTTTAATGAGCATAAACAATGGTTGACCTTGGAAAACCTATTATGTGTCTTTTTTTGGAAGCAAATAGAATTTTTATAGCTTCTTGGTGCTATCATTATTCGTAGTTATTTTTAATATCATTCATAGTTATTTATTAAAAAATGATGAATTATCATAATAATTATGTTTTTATTATCTGTTCTTGTAACCATCTACATCGCTTTTAATATCTACAAATGTAATTAGTTTAGTTCACTGCAGCTTCACTGGCTGCAATTAAGTTTAACTGACAGAGATGTATTTCAGTCCATTGGAAATTTTAGTTTCAATTATGGCTTTGTGAATGTCTTTCCTTTGATTTTAGTTAGTAAATGATTCCAAGTTCAACCAAAAAAAAATTCTTATAAATATATCACTTTTTGAAACTCATTTTATGATTTAATAAGAACTTTTTAAAATTTAGTAACAACAAATATAGTTAAAGGTTTATGGAATGATTTATTGCAAAAATACTTGTAACATCACCCCAAAATGTTATTAATTATGAAAAATAACTAATTTAACACATCTAACCACAAGATCAATGTAATAACAAAAGCTCAATCCCCTAAATATTCAAACCAACTTAACAACTCAATTTAACTAATTTTAAATAAAAATTAATCTCATATAATAATAAATTCAGCTAAAACTTCTCACGCATAACCTTTCAATCTTTCAATTGAGAAAGCTAAAACAAAGACATACTCACAGAACATCCATTGGTATTTTGAAATTACTAATGTCTTACATAAAACCTCCATTTTAAAAAAATAGGTGAATACATAAGGCATAAATAAGTGAAGGATGGGCACTTCCACATCCAGAAGGATATTTTTCATTAGAAAACAAAGTGTGGTTTTATAATTAAACAACGACGTGGTTAAATAATTTATTTAACCAAGAAATCGAAGTATTATGCAAGTACCATATATACCGTCACTATTAATAATATTGACACCTACTTATTATCTTATAACATAGCATTTACAATAAATAATTTAAAAATAACCTCAAGATAGATCGCATTTCACTCTGTGTATTAAAGAACACTCCTCTCAATACTAATACAATGATCTGGTAATTATCCTTGACAATGCTGACATTTTGAGTTAGGAGTAAAGAAATCGTTCTTTCCACAAAAACTGTTGTAAAATTACTAGTCAAGCTTCAAATGATACGATTATTACACTTAAAAGGACACTTTAAACTGCTTAATTTTTTAATGTCATATTAATATACTGTCAAAAAAAAAATTGACTATCAAGAACAACTTATTAAAGATTAATTAGGTAATACTCCATTATACCATAATAATTAGCGATTAAGGAGTCATATTAATAATTAGCGAATAAGGAGTCATATAATGAAAATGATGGTAAATAAGGATTAACAAAATTTTATAGATAGGTAATTCAAAAACATAAATAATCTTCTTATCATGTTTTGGTTATCAATCACCTCTATCATATTGCTATATGATTTCAACTTAGGTTTATTACTTGTTCAAGGGTTTAATAATTTTCCTAATCAATAAGAGATGTATCAAATCTATCAAATAAAACCTAAATAAAATATACATTATAATGTTTTTTTAGATCTTAATTTACATGGGTGATATGGAACACTCGTACAAGGCATTGTCCCATAAATGATTTTTAAAGATCATAGTGATAATTCCTAAGAGACATTTATGGTCAAACAATAATTAGGATAAGTAGGTCTGAGAGACTAGTGATATAGCCTTGAATTTTAGGGTGGGAGTACTAAATGATGAGAGAAATCATAGTTAGTCTCACTAATACTTAGCATTTTACTAAGTTCAGAGGTGACAAGGTGGGCTTGTCAAATCCAGACTTACGATTGTAAGTAATGTATAAAATTAGTAGACATCAATGATTTACTAAATTGTGTCTTGGTTCAATACCACACATGCATCATGTTGTGTGGTGTTGCTACAGTGTTGACTTAATCACACAATGATATCTTTCTTGTCTTCAGATTTATATTTATTTTTATCAGGCATGGTAGGACCACTATTAGTAAAGGAGAGGTTTGTGGTGGATCTTTGTGTTTATGTGGTTGGAGGTAAATCCTTCTATGATATTATCCATCTCTACATCTACACATTCTACCCTCGACCTTAAAGATGTTCTACTTCTCCATTTTAGAGTGATGGTTTTTGTTTTATTTGTATTATATCTATTTATTTTGAAAGTATTTATTTAAATGATGTAACACTCTCAAAGATGTAATTATAATAACATTAAAACTAGAACTAAGCCACATTTTTGTACAATATATTTCAAATTTTGATTTGTAGATTCTATATGCATTGCATTTCCATTATGTGTTGCATTACTAAACAATGTAATTTTGAACTCTGAAATATAAAATTAAAAAATTACCTTATGTTTTAATTTTTGGAGTATGATTAAATGAAATCACACTGAATTATAAACATTGTTTTCTTACTGAAAAATTGGATAATTATAAATATTAAAACACTTTATGAAGTTCATGAATAGATGGACATGATCAAAATGATGTTAGTAGAACTAATCTAAACATTTTTTCAATTGGTTCCTATTTTGGTAATTATTAATGCATGTTAGATTTTGGGAATAATTAAGAAAACCTTATAGGGCCTAAAAACAAATAGTGTATATTTTTATTTTATTATGTCATGTGGGTTCATTTAGGTGATCTTAATATTTGTGACTCTATTTTATTATATTTTTATTTGTTTTATGTTAGTTTGTGCATTTGTAGGGTCCTAAATTGAATTCAATAAGTTTGGAAATATATAGATTCATTAGTACATTTAAGATGGTGAAAAAGAGATAAAATCAATATAAACATAAAGAGAATACATCCAATAATATAAATAAATAAAATAGAGTTAGTATTTATTTTTAGTGTATCATATTGAGTATCTTAAAATAAACCAAACATTCATTCAAATATTGAAGATCATTTTAACAACAAACTTATATTACGTTAAGTTACTTAGATAAATTACATTTAAATTTTTTTCTTCAATATTATATATTATTGCTTCAATATTATGTATTATTGAAAGGCTAGATAAAGAGATGGTGCTTACAAACCTTACTCACCCTAAACTCATTTGATGGAGCCAAAAATGTAGAAATTCTAAAATACAATGTAAAATTATAAAAAATAAAATTAAGCAGAAGGGAATTTTAATTATTAATTATTCTTCTCAAACTATCTTTTCATAATAATTTGGAAATAATAACTAAAAATACATCATTAATTTTGAAAGGAATCTGAATGTTCAAAATCATAATAATTCTTATAAAGAGTTGACTTGATGGGAATTTAAATTTAAAATAAAATTATCAAAATTTATTTAATTTAATACTAAAAAAAGTTGTAATAATATATATTAATATAAATACATATAATATTATTATTTAATAAGTATGCTAAGAGAAAAAAGCTTCATTTTCAATTTCACTGAAATTCATATTTTATAAATTCATATTTTTTAAATATTTGTTTATAAAATTCATTATACAATTTATATATATTAATTCTAAATATATAAAATTGTAATTATTGAAAGTGAACTTTAAATAAATATGACTAACCTTATATACAGAAATAGTACTGTCCTTTTAATTGACAATAATCCCAATGAAAAAGTAGGTAACATTCATGCCATTTTGAAAGCCATTTGTATTCCATTATACATGTGATTTAATGCTTTTGTTTAGCTAAACTTGTCCACAAACGTTCACATTCTTTAAAAAAAAATATATTAGATTGGAATTTAACTATTTGAACACAAAATGTAAGGTTGCAATCTAATTCGTTGTCATAGAATAAAATATTAGATTTGAATTTGACTATAAAATTTTAAGTAAACTTATATGCAATGAGTGGACTATCAACTTCCACGTCGTCAAATTTGATATGATAATCAATGTTGTGGAAGTGATGTGCTCCCTTTTTAATATTGAGAATACGAGCTAAAAGAAGGATCCACATCTTTGCATGTTGGGAGGTTTGTAAAAATACTAATTGATTAATTTTGAACTTGAACAACTTCAAAATAAATATATTTATTTAATTATTACACTTCAATTTAAATAAAAAATATATATTTAAAATAATTATTATTATTATTATCATTAGTATTTTTATTTTTATTTATTAATATAACATAATTAAAATTTAAAAATATTATTTATCATGTATAAAGTGATTTAGGTTAGATTTTTGTAAATATTTAAATTTGATTTAAATTATTTATTAATTGTAAAATTGTATTATTACAAAGTTATTATGGGTTTGTTGATTATTGACTTCAATTAAAATTTTATTAGCATGTTTTCCTCATCTTATAATTTTTGTTTCATTATGTCATTTTTTTTATTCTATCTCATTTTCTAATATTTTCATAAATTTTTAGAGTGAGTATATATATATATATATATATATATATATATATATATATGGATGGTTATTGAGCCTTAAAAATGTACAATATAAAATTATGGGGTTTGGCCCTTTTAATCATTGTTTTGAAATTTCTTTTGAATTGTGAGTTCTTTTTTAATGGCTTTCTTTCTAATTTAGAATCAACTTGATCACCAATAGGGTTTTAATTTGAATTCAAAAATTCTATAAATAGATAGGTATATGAGAGCATGAACATGCATTGAATGAGTAAGGGCAATCACACTTTATTCTCATCCTCATGATACATCATAGAGTGTGATCCAAAACATTGATCAAATTGTTATTTAGATAGTTTTATTTTTAAAAAATCAATCTTACGAATACTTGATTCATCCATTTAGAGAAAAGATCGAGAATCTATTATCAATACATTGCATTTTACTTGAATAAACCAAAAAAAAATTAAATGACATTTAAATAGATGTCAATTTAAAGGTAAAATTATCCTATAACAATTAAATGGAAATCAAATAAAAATAATTTTAAACAATTTACTTAATTTCAATCCGTTATTATCATTTCAAAACATGCATTGACATAATTATTTTAATTTTAAAAACATTCATTTATTTAAAAATGTTTAAAAACATCTTAATTAATCAACATTTATATGAGAAAAAAGTGTTTAAAAGACTCTTAATAAGTGTTGGAGGTTTATATTCACCCTTAATGGTAATGGTCAACTCTTATTTCAATAGTTACACATCTCTTTTATACCTTTTTTAATTTTAATTTTAAATTAAAAAATTAAAAATCTTATAAAGATCATTTTGAATGTAATGTTCAGGGTATTTTTTATTTTATATAAAAAATAAAATATAAGATTTGATTTTGACAATAATACTTTAATGTAAGTTGTGGGACCAAAAAGACTTCTTGTTATTAAAATTAATAATATCAATTTCTATGTTTCAGAGTTGATATGATCTGATTTTGACCATAATGCTTTAATGTATGTTGTGTGATTAAAAAAAAATTCTTCTCAAGTTGATATGATTTATATTGGTAGCAAAACGAAACAAGCAAACTATTCTGGTCCGTAAATGTTCATATCATCATAAAATAAAATATCATATTAAGAAGCAATTGTCATGTGAAAGTTACACTTTAGGATTATCAACTTCTATGTTGTAATGTTGCTATCACATATGTTTCGTATATATGAGGTGATGTAAGACGTCTTTGACCTATTTTCTATTTTTTCTTCGACTTAAAGTTTAACAGTAAAAAATAATCATTATCAAGAACTAAATATATGAAGTATGAAGTCCTTCAAATCCTTTTTTTAATTCTAAATTATTTAAAACCCTTCAATCTTTATATTTTAAAATATATAAATCATAATCACATTGTTGCTAGCTTAGTCAGATGACTATTTGGATTACAGCCTAACCACTTTGCTTCCACCTACTCTTTGAAGTAACATGTGTCAATCTTGAAACTACTATCAATATCAAAAATATTATAAGTTACAGTGCATTTACATTGGAGAGATGTTTACATTTTTAAGGATTCGTTTTTACTTGTAAGATTCTCCTTCCTTTTTGTAGTAGTATGTTGTCAACATGATTGACAAGAATCTTTCGTAATAGATTACTTGACCCACATCTCTCATAACTAAGTTTCACATTGATATTAAAGCATTTGGAATTATTAATATTTATTATTTTTGACAATTATTTTATGTCAAGTTCTTTTTAAATATATGTGATATGATTTATTTTATTTGTTAATAAAATAAAGTTATAATTTTATTATAAAATAAAATATATATATATAATAATTCATCAAAAACAAAGGTGATAGAGAATATGTCATCAAAATTACATACAAAATGTTCAAGGCCATAAAAGCAACAAAGTCATGTTTAGAGAAAGTTCTATTACATCAAAAAATATTAATTTTAATTAACAAAAACAAATAAACTAACTAAATCATTATCAAGAATACCACCCTACTTAAAATCTGGAAGATTTCAACAGTAAATATTATCTATTTTAGTAACATGCAAAGAGGAAATAACTAAATAAAACCACAAAGACTATAAAAAAACTAAAAAAAACCATATTAAAAACTACCAAATTGACAAATTCTTTTAAATATTATATATATATATATAATAAAAAATTAAAATAAACTTGGCCTTCAAACTGGTATCGCAACCCTAATTCTACTTAAGATCAAAGGATAATTTTTCATCCGAAGAAGGCGGTTAATCCCCACCTTCGATGGGTTAGGGATCAATTGGGTTAGGTTTTTCATTTAATGACCATTCTTCATAACTGTCTTTTATTTTTCATGTTCACAATTTACTATTGGCGGATATTCCATGGATAAAAGCCTTGATATTTTTCAAGAATGACATTAAAATTATTAACAATATTTTAATATTATTTCTTACAAATCTTTATGAGGGCATTTACATGTAAATGGGGATTTTTCCTTGGCTCATGTATTCACGATTTAGATGAGGGCACTTCTGTCACAATGATTATTGTTTTCAAGATAGAAAGAGACTTTTATTTTAATATTATATAAATTTTTATGTTTTTAAGTTTATTAAATGAATGAAAGAAAGATTTTAATGATCCACAATTTTAAATTTATTATTAGTTCAATTTAATTTTGATAATTATATAATTATGTTTATCATTTTTTTCAGTATAAAATATAATTAATTTTTTAAATTATATTAAATATAATTTTAATTAAATTGTCAAAAATTATAACAAATTGTAATAAATATATATTATCTTTATATTTACTTATTTTTTATATAAATTTTATTAATATATAAAAAATAATATTAAATAAATATTTATCTATTAAAATTTATACATTAAATAGAATTGACCATTAAAATTAATACTTGTTTAGTAATAATAGATTTTAACAACTTGATAACATTAAAGAAGACATGTCACTACAATTTTAACAAGCAAGCGTACAATATTAGAGTCAAATTCAAATATGATGTTTATTCTATGACAACGGGAATGTTTATGGCCCAAATTAGCTTGCAAGTTTACATCTTGCTTACAAATAGCCAAATTCAAATCGAATATTTCATTTTTTGAGAATGTGAACGTTTACGGACAATATCACCTAAACAAAATCATTACATCATATTTATAATGACATATAAATGACTTTTAAAATAGTAGGAATGTTATGTTATCAATCATGCTTACATAAAGTTGTCACTTCTTAGAAGAAAAATATGATTGAAAAAAAATAGAATTATTAAATTATACAGTGAAATCATTAAATGAATATTTATAAAAATATCTTTGAACAAAAATATATAAGTTGATAATTTAGATAAAATTGAAAACGAATTTTTTTTTCATCTTCATATATTTATTATATAATAATAGAAGATATGTTTATGTTGATATTTATGATCAAAATATTGTTAATAAAGTTTTAAATAGTCAAATTTAAATAATATTTGGTGATTTTATTTTGAGTTTAATTTTCCATTGAGTCCATTATCTAAACAAATAAATTTGATTATGTTCATTTAAATTCTCTTTGAAAAATATTGGTTGTTGAAAAATTTACCAAGTCATATTTAAGATACCATTATCATCCATTTTATTTTGGACACAACGTTTAACATTTTACTTATAGATAAATCGATTTAATTCAAATTGCATCATACATATCTACTTAAATTTAATTAAGCCTAATTTTATGTATATTAAAATAATAAAAACATAATTAATAATCCAATTTTAGAGTAATAAATGACTAAGAGAAGGTTTAGGGAATAATATTGATTTATAAAATGTTCGTATAGAGCTTCTCTTTTTCAACAATTTTAATACCATTATCAAATGTTGTAAGTGTTTTTATTTAGTCTTACTAAATATTAAAATATCAACAAAATAAACCACCACAAACTTAGCATTGTATTCTCATAACACTGTGTTCATCACCCTCATAAATGTGTTAGGTGCATTAGATAATTCAAATGGCATCACCATCTACTCATATAAACCATCTCTAGTCAAGAATTTTATTTTTTCACTCATCTCCTTCACAAATTTGTATCTGATAGTAACTAATCCATAGATAAATCTTGGTAAAATATTTTGCTCCTTTACGAATATCCATCATATAATCTAAATGAGGTATATGAAACTTACACTTGGTTGTAATTTTATTAATTTCTCTGCTATCCACACACATCCTCCACACTCCATCTTTTTTTAGAGTTAGCAATGTTGGTGTTTTACAAGGACTCATGTTATCCCTTACTAGACCCTTCCTAATCAATTCAATAATCTGTTTATTCATTTTTTCATGTTCTATTAGACTCATCATATAAGCTAATTGATTAGGTAGAGTTGGTCTTGGAATCAAATCAATATGATGAGTTGAGTATCTCTCTTTGGTGGTAAACCATTTTTTAACTGATCAGGTATAACATATGCATATTATTTCAACACTACTACTACTTTTTCTAATATTTTCACCACTTTTGTGTCTTCTTTTCTACTAATGCATAGCACCAATCTATCATTTTCATATCTTTCATAAGTTCTTTCGTAGTCACCATGGTTTCAACCTACCTTTCTTTTTTAGGAGGAAATAAAACTATCTTCATACCACCTTTCCAAAAATTATATGTGTTCTTTCATCCATCATGAATTTATTTTCTATCAAATTGTCATGGCCTTCCCAATAATACATGGCATGCATCCATTGGTATTACGTCACACCATATTTCATCTTTTTAAGTTTAGATTATCAAAAAATTAATCAAAGACATTTTATCGATTGTATCTTCATTCCCTTTCTTAAACCATGAAATTTGATAAGGATTATGATGTTTTTCGCACTACAAACCTAGTTTCTCAATAATATCTTTAGAAACCATATTTTTGTAACTACCAAAATCTATAATTACTTTGCATATCTTACCTTCTAAAGTACACCTTGTTTGAAATATATTTTTTCATAGCCACGCATCACCGCCTTATTTATTTTGCATATGTTCTTTCCTTGGAGAAACCATTATTCTTCTCATCATAAGATTTTCTCTAATAACCGTTGCTATAACTTTAGTATTTTTCTCTTCTATTTTAGCTTCAAATAAATTCACTCTTGGGCGATCCTATTGCCTCCTTTCATGATCTTGGTAGTGTGGACACTCAAAGGCTATATGGCCTTTTTTTCTACATTTGTAACAAACATAAGACATGCATTGATTTGGAAACCATTCTCCACCACCACCATAAATTTATTCTCTCTAAAATCCTATTCCTCTTTTCTAGTTTTGAAACCCTTGTCTATTATCTTCTTATCTTTCTAAACCATTTTATGATTCTCTCTATGGGTATTAAACCCACCTCCTTTTGTATTAAATCCACCTTGTCCCCTTATATGAAAAGATTATTCTCTTCTTGGCCCAGTAGATGTTCTTCTAAAATTTTATCTATTTTTTTAATTTTGCCTTAAAACATAACTAATAAGATTTGTCCATGCAAAGAATTCTGTGCATACTTAATGCAATTTGAATATGAAAATTCAAACCATCTATATACTTTTAATCTATCTACTCTTATGTCTCATCATGTTCCACCCATATGGAAAGCTTGTAAAACTAATTTGTATACTCTTGTATATTGTGATCTTTTTGCCTCAAATTTTGAAATATTTTGTATAGCGTTTATGCATAATCCACAGGAAGAAATTTCTCCCAATCTTCTTCTCTATCATTTTCCACAAGTTTATCTTCTCTTTACCTTTTCTTTGTCTTTATTTTAGTTGGTGGTCCCAAAAAATCATTGCATGATGTTTCAATTTTATGCATGTAAATGTTACCTTCTTGTCTTCTCTCATAGTTATCCATTCAAAAAAATTATCCATTCTATTCATCCAATCTAACAACTCCTCTAGTTTTAAACATTTATCATAATTTGGAACGTCAACCTTGATTCTTTCATTTATTCTTTTTAAATCTCTAACCATCATTTCTTCTATTGATGGTAGTTGTTCATGTTGTCCCTCTTGCAAAATTTATTCTTCATGATCAGTGCCATATTCTACATCATGTTCTTTCCTTTGTCTTTGATTCACAACAATCTCAGTTAATTATTCTACTTGTCTTTGTAGCTCTTATATAGTATGGTTTATTTGAGTGATTCCTCCTTGTCCTCTTGCCATCTTGTACATGTCTAAAATTTAAACTTGCTCTACTACCAAATAATAAACCAAAATGTTATCAAGACAAAGAAATTACCAATAGGCAAAGCTTCTTAAAAAAACATGTATTGATTTGCATTGAATGATTCAAATAATTACAAAACATGCATAAATAAGCCTCAATTTAGAATTATAGTTGACATACAAAATCTATAATTCTAAATATAAATAAAACTTGACCTTCTATTTTTAGTAGCTGTTATTTTTAGTAATTATCGTATGTAAGTGCACCCAGCTCTAAAATATTCAAAAATAAACTAAACTATAAAATTAACCATTCAGATGAATTTTAATTGAAGTTCAAGTCTGGCTACAAAAACAAGCAATTTGTAAATTTAGAAATTACTAAAAATTAATATTAAAATATAATTTTAGACCCTAAGATGGCCATATGTGGCTTACAAAAAAATATAAAAAACATGTCATAACTATAAGGGTGGTTTATGTTTACATACTAATAAATAATTTAATTGTAATCCACTTATTTAAATATAATACCATCATCAAAATCGCTACAATTTTTAAATATAGACTTAAAGAAATAATTTTAAAAAAAACTTTCACTAATGATTTTATTTCGGACTTGAAACCTAATTTGTAAGATAAAATGTATGATATGGTCCTTCATGTGCCATGACAATGGGAGATATGTCCACTTCATATATACTAATGTAAGTTGATTATAAGGAGACAAAATTTATATAATGTTGTGGTTAAGTTCAAATATAATATTTGATTGTATAATGTGAATTTTAATGAATAGAAGTAGTTTGTTTGATATGAAAATATAAAATTTCATAATCAAAGTTATTGTAACTTTTAGATGTTTCAATCTCTGTATTGAAAGCATGTTTATAGTGTAAAGTTATAAAATTTAAATCTAACTAGCCATAGACTTATACGATGGGGAAAAACCCTCAGATTCATTTCATATGAGACAAAATAAAAGAATATGCCATTTGATCCATTACAACACTTCCATGAGGAATTAGAGATGGTTTTACATACTAGTTTTATAGATCTCCCATTTTGACATCCTCGATAGTTTTTCAAAAATATATACTGAGAAATGGCATATAAAATATGATATAAAATTGAATATATAACATATATTATTATATCACATCGACCACTCATCATCCCTTAGCTCAATGCTAAAAGAGAATAGAGTCGACGTGTTGGCAGAGCTATGATGACATTCAACTACAATAGTTGTTTATGGCATTGCATTTGGTCATTAGCCTACTACTGTGCTACCCTATCCATAGGTTAAGTGGACATTTTAGTTCTTATGATGTTTAAAATTGATTCAGTGCCTAAGAGTGAAGAGTAGGTATTTTTTGTTTGGTTATATAGGCCTTTACAACCAACATACTATTTTATCTATTTCTTCAAGATAGTGCATAGTTAGACACAGGATTATAGTAATTCATGAAACATTAGATCTAGTGATTTATTCTAATTATGAAATAGATTTTACATATATCTATATTATAATTTATTGATAATTTCTCTTTTCTTGAACAATAATGCCCAAAATATTACCTTATGTATTAGTTACATGTTTTTCCCCACCTGTAGATTAGAAATATGCATAAAGACCTTGAATTTCATAGGAATATAATATACATACCTTCTAATCTGATAATATTGTCTCCAAATTAAAATAAAAATATTAATTATATGACAATAATACAAGGAAAATAACTATCAAATTATAGCTAATAAATAGAGAAAAACATAACATTGACACAAGAGTTTTCCCTAAAATGAAAAGGCTCTTTTAAAAATGATTAGTAGTCATAGAAGGAGAAATACATGAAAACAAATTGTTACTAGATTAGACAAATGAAACCCCAATATGTACAACATGGGGTTTCATTTCACTATATACTCTGTAATCTGTTCCTAAATTTTCCATTGAGATAAACCCAAAGAAAAACACTTAGAGTCTAATACCCTCAATACCTGATATTATACTAAATGCTTTTATTTGTCTGACATCCTTTTTTTTTGTCTTACATATATTATTGAATTGAGTACCTTAAAGAAAGTTACAAAACTTGTTTAGAGGTTAGGTGATGTAAATCCATATTATTAACATTTTTTATGTAATACATTATCTATTTACCTATTGGATATACAGTTTTACTTATTTTATATCAACCACCATAAATAGTTAAAAATTCAAAATCAAGAAGCCAAAATCCTAATCAGAAAGTAATTTTGTTTTGGGTAATCAGCTATGGTAGTAGAGGTAGTTGTGGATAAACAGTTGGTTTTAAGGCATGAAGGTGTCACATCTATAATGAAGGGGCTACCATATTTTCCTTACATATAGTTTGGACTATAAGGGTTTTTATTAGAAGGCCTTTTCGGGACAAAGATCTTAAAAAAAGACTTTGAAGATCAAAGATTTTGGAGTAATGATGACACAAATGATCATGCCTCTAGTCCACAGATCCACATGCCAACTTTAAGGAAATGGTAAGCCCATTTAGATGATCCTTTTTTGCTTTAAAATAGCCTCGAATTAAGCTATTTATGCATCATTAAGGCTTACTCCCTCCATTTTATGAAATGTAGTGGAGAAATTTATCAACTCTAACATTTGTTGTATAGATATTTTTTACTATAGTTTGTCTGAACCAAGCCATGTTATTTTTTTGATGAAAGGTGTGAAATGTGTCTTCTTTGATGAAAAAAATGATGACATGAAGAAATACACATGGAAACATGCCAATCCATGTCAGCATGAATAAATACACATGGTGATCAATCCCAATTCAAATCATATTAAATTTAATATATTAGGTCATTTGTAATTTCTTATTGAAGTTTATGTTTTATGATATTGTTATCTTTTATTATTTAACAAGTATTTTTTAATAGTTGATATATAATAATTTTATTATATTTTAATAGGTAATATATATTTATAATACTATATATTATATTGGATATATTATTTTTTATATAAAATATATTTGTAATATATATTATATCTAATATAATATTACACTTTTTAATTATTATTATTACATTATATTATATATATGATTAGTTATTTCTATATTAAAGTTTTGTACTTATATAATATTTTATTATATATTTTTTCGGGATTATACGTTTTTATATATTAGATTTTATTGTCACATACATTTTATTATATTATTACATTTTAAATTATATATTTTATTATATTAGATATGTTAATATTTTAATATTGAAATTTAACCTATATTTTAATATAATATATATTTATATACTATATTATATTTTTTAATCAAGTGTTTATTTTTAAACTAGGGACCCTAGACCATAAAATACAATCCAACACAATAGGGCCTAAAAACAACTATATACCAATTAGGACTAAAAATATAATAAGGTAAACCTAACGATTACAACCAACCAAAAAGCAGCCAAGAAACAACCAACTGAGGGATTTTAAAGAACATACCCTCAAAACTAAAAATGAAACAAACAATAGTGGTCAAAAAGCCATATGAACAAAAATTATTTTAATGAAACTAATATGAAGAGAGTATCTTTTTTTTTAGTTTTCTATTTGAGATTTGAGAGACACAATTAATGAATCAGGTTCCTTTTTGCCTCTTCTTTTCTTCCATTTCACTAGCTTCCACCCATTCCCCTCCTCTGTATTTGGCATTATAGGGATGGATAACTCTAAAATAGCCTCTGGAATTTGAGTTGTAACAACATATATTGATCCTTCCCCTGAAGAGAGGGTAATAAATTTAGAGGATTTGACACTTTTCTCTATAAGCATTTTAGAAACCCTCGCTAAACTCTATTCAGTATTTTGCAATTCTAATTCTGGCATCCCTTTCCCATTGGGATCCATGGTCATGGACTCCCCACTCTTGAATAAATGTTATGCCAGTGTTTCTAGAATCATTTCAGGTACATTTTCCCATAAATCTAGATTTCCTTCCACTGTCATATGCTCTACCTCTGCATCTACCCACAATTTATTACCTCTTTTATGTGTCATGTTAGGAAAATAATTTATGAGATGTCCCATGAGGAAACATATGTGACATCTAAATAGTAGGCCCTCATAATCTATCGGTTGAACCCATGTTCTATTCCTCACAACCAACTCCACTTAAGTTTGGAGTTCTTTGGAGAGATCAACATAGGCAAAAAATTTGGCATAGGTGGAATGCCCTTGTTCAATAGTCATATAATACAAACACCAAAAATTGCCAACAACATCACCAATAACTTTTAAAATCCCTCATTCCATAACTTTATGGGAATATTTAGCAAACTAATCCACACAGGTTTTATATTAAACATTTTGGTATGGGGTTAAAATTGGAATGTCAAGGTTTGGATAACAACCAATGTCTCTTTGAGTCCCATGAATATGTGAAAATAAGATCTTTATCAAATTAAAAATAATAAATAATAATTAAAATACCCTTTGCATAATGGTAATTCTATCATCAATAAGATGTTTTAAATTATTGGTAATCCAAGTATGAAGATCCCAAAGAGAAGGCCATAAACCCTCAAATTTATAGATAATTCCAAACATGGATAGGTGTTCTTCCATACCCACAATCACTTCAAGAGATGTGTTTTTAAAATGAATAACAACATTTGCTATTGTTGGGGCTAAATATTTAATCCTTACTTTTGTTGAGGCTACATTAGCATATGAAGCACGCAGTTAAGGTCATATTGACATCACCTCCATTACCATGATATCACATATCTTTCACTCCTTAGGACTACCATGAATTAAATACCCTATTAGAACTACCTAAGATGCTGCTATATGTCTTTCCTTAGTCACCAGAAAAGAAAATACAAACCCTTGTATTATTATATTATTGTAACCTTTATTTGGCACCAGATCTGAGATTCCTCCTACATTGACTCCATTTAAATATATCATCACCATATTGGTAGATGTTGTAGATCTAGGTATCACCATTTCCTTATTTATAGATGTTACCACTATAGAGCCACAATTTTCCTTATTAGCAGATGCCACCATAGTAGAGCCAAGATTTACCAATGTTATAGGGCCCAGATAATGATATTATATATTAATATATATAATTATCTTATTACATTTTATTATATATTTTATGATATTAGAAATTTTAATGTTTTCATATTGAATTTTAACCTTTCAATATAAAAACCCATGCTTATAAGTATTAGAATCACATTTCATGAATGCAATAAATAAAGTATGGAAAATGTCACTGTAACATTTTTTCTACTTACAAAAAAATGGAAGGAAAAGAAAAGGAAAATTTCATCCTTAAGGAGGAGGAAGTCGAAGGAAAATGCATGACTAATGAGTATTCAACCTCCTCACTTTCTATGAATCATAAATAAGATCCTTCATTGAGAAGTAGAATTAGTGGGGTCTTTGCAAAGTCATAGAATAATAACAAAAATAAAAGGGTTAGGGAGGCAACAAATCCACCACCATCATCAGAGTACAAGGGCATCGTTCCACAACCCAATGGCCATAGGGGCATCTATATACTTATGAGAAACACTTGTGGGTCTATCTTGGCACACTATATATCAAAGAAGACATTACGAGGGCATACAACACAATGGCCTTCAAGCATTTACACCTACCAATTATATTTACTTTGAAGAACTAGTAAGGCATTAGACTAACTATTTGTAAATAACTATTTAGTCTAATAGCTATCAGTGACAAGACCAACCATTATGTCATTAAACCACTAAAATAGTTTTTTAACTTTATTTGAGGCATTTAATTCAAAAATATATGTGAGACCTGAAATAAAATATAAAATAAAATTGGATTCATGTAAAAGAATAATATGCCATTACATCTTCTCTCTAATTAGAATACTACAACCATAGTTCCACATAGACATATTTACTTACAAGAATTATAATCTAAGGACTTTATACGATTACAAGAGAAATATATACATACATATACATGTGTGTGTGTGTGTGTGTGTGTGTGTGTGTGTGTGTGTGTGTGTGTGTGTGTGTGTGTGTGTGTGTGTGTGTGTGTGTGTGTGTGTGTGTGTGTGTGTGTGTGTGTGTGTGTGTGTGTGTGTGTGTGTGTATATTTGTATGTATGTATCTATGTATCTATGCATGTGTGTGTGTGTGTGTGTGTGTGTGTGTGTGTGTGTGTGTGTGTGTGTGTGTGTGTGTGTGTGTGTGTGTGTGTGTGTGTGTGTGTGTGTGTGTGTGTGTGTGACACACACACACACACACACACACACACACACACACACACACACACACACACACACACACACACACACACACACACACACACACACACACACACACACACAGATTTACATGTGTGTGTTTGTTTCTTGAATGCATTTTTTCTAATTATGTTGAAGTTATTACAAAGCACAATATAATGTGATAATTCACACACACACACACACACACACACACACACAGATTTACATGTGTGTGTTTGTTTCTTGAATGCATTTTTTCTAATTATGTTGAAGTTATTACAAAGCACAATATAATGTGATAATTTCTTTATGAGCCCCTAAAATATTATTTAAAATTAATTTATTGACTATGATGCTCTCCTAAAATGATTTATTATATCAAAATTTTATTGTCATAGTAAATAAATCTTCAAGGTGTGAGATGAATCTAAAATAGTCTACCGCAATATAACACATAAAATGAAAACACATTAAAAATGAAAATAACTCACTTATTGAATATAATTCCAAAAAAAAACAATTCCTCTAGATTTCCTTGCACCTCTATGGCAACTGATAGTATAGTATTCTTTGACAATGTGAATGTCTATGGCCAAAATTAGCTTGCAAGTTTACATCTTGTTTATAATTAATCAAATTCAAATATAATATCTTATTTTCTATTCTTGATAATGTAAACATTTACAGACATAAATTGCTAAACAAAGCCATTACATCACATGTATAATGGAATATAAATGGCTTTTAAAATAGTATGAATGTTATGTTACCTAGTTAGTATATATTTTGTTACTGAGGTTAAAATCTCAGTTTTGTGAAGAAGTTTAATATTTAATTATATATTTTATATTTGTGTAGATTATTGAGATGGTATAACATTGAGTTTGTTCTTCAAGTTATAAGATCTATATTTGGGATAGATTATTTACGAAATCCAAAAATATATTATAGGAAATTCATTAATATATTAATTTTTAATTTATATAATTTTAACAAGATAAAAAGTACTGCACTAAAATAAGAATATTTATATTACATTTTCAATTTAAATCATGAAACATTTGAGAATTTTCAAACTTCCACTTAGCCTTTATATCTTGTACATTACTTAGGATCATGTAGTTCATTTCTTAAATCATAATATATATTATTGTGAAAATTTATTATTTTTAAGTGAAATAACCTAATGTATTAATAAATAATAGTCATTTAAGAATAAATGTATATTAACCCTAATCTGTGTAAACATTGAAGGAGTTTCATCAGTTATTTAAAAAATTGTTGCCTTTTGTAAATATTTTTATTTAACTTTGTATAATTAATTGAATATTTATTCATCTTAATTTGATTTAACATAGTGTTTTTATTGTTTAATGTTGAAATAAAGTTAAAATTTTAATTTATTGACAATTAAAATCAATTTGGTATGAAATATTAATTTTTATTATTGTTCATGCAAAATTTTATTATCATTACAAGACCTTTAAATCTCTTATCCTTTATTTATCCATAATTATACAAAAACTAAAAATTGAACATATATTCAAATCAATTAAAAAAATTAGTAAAAACCATTATTAGATGTTATAATTACTTTTTTTTTAAAATCTAATTCTCTATTTATTATTTATTATAATTGTACTTATAAAATTTCTATCCATTTCATTTCTTTTTACATAACTTCTTAAGGCCATTTAATTTCAAAATTATTTCTTTTATTATACATTTTCAATATAATTACTAATTTATTTTTTCAAAAAATAAAATATAAACCATATACAAGAAAAGAAGTAAGAAAAAATAATGGAACAAGTTAGGATTTTAATAAACTTATTATTAATTTTATTTTTTTTAAATAGAATATAAGTTATTTACAATAAAACAAGGTAAGAAAGGAATAATAATGAGAATTTCAATACAATTGCTAATCTATTTATTCAAAAAAAAAAATCAACTATTTACAACATAATAGGTAAGAAAGAAATAATGACATGAATTAGAAAATGATGTGCAAGTGTGCTCATTTGATTTGGGATACTAAATAAACATTATTGTTAGGAAACTACACACTCTTTAGCAATAGATAAATAATAGAATGCATATTAGCTATTTTGTCATGTAAGTAAAGGTATTCTTGACTATGTTCATTCTGATGTGTGGGGACCAGCCCTCATAATTTCATGTGGAGGATTATTATATTTTATTACATTTATAGATGATTACTCCAAAAAAAGTATGGCTTTATTGTCTAAAAATAAAGTTTAATATTTTTAGTGTATTCAACCAATTTAGAGATTTGGTTGAGAAGAAAATTGGCAGATCAATCAAATGTTCAAGAATAGATAATGGAGGTGATTTCACATCTTTGGAGTTTCAAAACTATTACAAAGAAGTTGGGATTTAAAGGAATAAAACAAGTAGCTATACACCACAATAAAACAGGGTTGTCAAATGCATGAATAAGACTCTTCTAGAGAGCAAGGAGCATGATCAACAATGTAAACTTTAAAAAGTCTTTATGGGTAGATGGATTTTGTATAGCATACTATCTATTAAATCTTCACCATCAATTACAATAGACTGTAAGATTCCTGAAGAGGTATGGACAAATCATCCATATGATTATTTAGATTTTGAAAAAAATGGTTGTAATGCTTATGCACTTACTAATAAGAATCAATGTTTAAAGTTAGACCCAAGATCCAATAATTACATCTTTGATGGGTACGGTGAAGGAGATGGTGTTAAGGGATATAGAGTGTGGGATCCTATTTCCCAAAAAATCATCATTAGTAGAGATGTATAGTTTGATTGATCATCTTTTCTAAAATTATATGTAAAAATGAAAGAAAAATAGTAACCAAAACATCAACATGTCAAGGTTGAAATCAAGCCATATTTAGATTCTAAAAATGAGGAAATTCAACCATTTTTTGATGGTGAATATGTTTAATATTTATAACAACTTGAGGAAACATGTTAGCAATCAAAATAGAGGTTATAACATGATGAAACACCTCCACGCTAGTACAGAGGTCTACACAGGTTAGATATAATCCTAGTAGTTTCAATCCCAATAATTAAATTGATTTGATTTCTTATGATGAGGGACTTACTTGTTATCAGGGAGCATTGGAATATGTGGATAGTGCCAAATGGAAAATGACAATATAAGAGGAAATGGATTCCTTGGCCAAAAAAAAACATGGGACCTAGTAGAACTTTTAAAAGGCAAAAAACCTATTGGCTACAAATGCGTTTACAAATGAAAAATGATAAAATGATGAAAAGGTTGAAAGGTACAAGGATAGATTGGTGGAAAAATGATTTGCACAAAAATAAGGTATTGATTACCATGAAATATTTTCACCAGTTTTTAAACTTGTTTCAATTTGATTTTTTTTAGCATTAGTGGCTTTATTTGATTTGGAGTTAGAGTAGTTAGATGTTAAAATAAAATTCTTTCATGGAGATTTTGAGTAGGATATATAAATGGAACAACCTGAGATTTTATATTAAATAACAAAAAATATTTCTTTCTAAGCTCATGAAATCATTTGTATGGCTTGGAATAGTCACCTAGGCAATGGTCCAAGAATTTTGAGTCCTTCATGGGGAGCCAAATTTTTGTTAAGAGTGAGTATGGTCATTGTGTTTACTTCAATTTTTTGGACAATGGATTATTTATTATATTGTCATTGTATGTTGATGATATGATTATAGCAAGCAAAAACATGGTAGAAATCAATAGTTTCAAGGCTCATCTAGCTATGACATTTAATATGAAGGATCAAGGAGTTACAAAATAATTCTTAGGCATGGAGATATATAGAGATAAGAACAATGGTAAGCTTTGGCTATCATAGCAAAGCTATTTGTAAAAAAATACTAACCAAATTTAATATGAAGTATGTGAAACTAGTTAGTGTCCCTTTTCATTCCCATTTCAAGCTTTTTTCAAGTTTATGTCATAGTAATGATGAATAAAATCTGCATATGTCTCATGTACCATATGCTACTATAGTAGGAAGTTTAATGTATGTTATGGTATGTACAAGGTTGAAAATTTAACATGTATTTGGATTTGTTAGTAGATATATCAAAAATCTAGGTAAAGAACAATAGGTAGCAGTGAAGTGGGTGTTTTGCTACTTCCTAAGCACAAGGGACTAGTACATCACTTATAATAGAACTAGTAATTGTATCTTTAGATATGTTGATTCTAATTTTATATGAGGTCTATAAAAAACAAGATCAACATCTGGTTATGTTTTATATTTGTGCTTGGACTTATTAGTTGGATGTCAAAGCTTCAAAATATTATTGTTGCATCAACTACCGAGGTATAATATGTAGTTGCCAATCATTCTTGTCAAGAAGCAATTTGGATAAAGATCCTATTGGGTTAATTTGAAAGAGAGAAATATAAAATGAATGTATTTTGTGATAGTCATAGTGTGATTTATTTGGATAAGAATCTATTTTGTCATAGTAGGATGAAGCATATTATAGTAAAGTACCATCTCGTCAAATATGTGATTGATGAAGGCAAAGTAGCACTTGAAAATTTTCACACAAAGGAAAATAGTGTTGATATGTTCACAAAAATAATTTTGTTAGATAAGCTAAAATGGTGTTTGGCTTCTCTTGGCCTATAGAAAAGGTGATGAGTTTGTCAGTAAGATATTAGGTAGACATTATTATCAAGGTGGAGATTGTTAGATATGTGACAATAAAGTTAAATTTTGGACCCTTTTACGATGCAGTTTATATAAAATTTTTACAAAGGGGGTGTGGGGGGGAAACAACCACCCCTATTATTGTAATGGGGTCCAAGGTATGATAAGGATTCAAACCCCTATTTCTATGAAGATGAATTCCACCACATTTTATTTTAGAATAAAAGTCTTAATGGCATTTTTCCATTATATTTTTAAGAGGAGGAATTCTGATGATGGTTTGCCAATTAGGCATATTTACATTTGTAGAGTCTACATGGAATATAAATTATTATTTTGAATGTAATCTATTCATTTTAGAATTAATTAAGATTTATATCTTGTATTGTGGATGTTTCCTTAGCTTGCTAAGGTTTTACCAAGTAAATCTTATGTTTTGTCTCATGCATATAAGGTATTTTCTCCATTTAATTATCTCTATTATTATATTTTATTATTTATCTATTTATTAGAGTGCGTATTTTATTAATAGTGGTATTAGAGTGAGGTTACTATTATTTTATAGCAATTATGTTTTGGATTTGTTGTTGTTTTTCAGCATCAAATGGTGAAAGTTACAAATGCAAAGTTTTAGGTGGAGAATTTTAACAATAATAACAACTTCAAATTGTGGAAACTCAAATCACATGATGTTTTCAAACAATAGGGGCTGAAAAAATCCTTAAATAGAAAATAAAGAAACCTGTGATGATGAATTATGATGACTAGGAAGAATTGGATACAAAAGCTCTTACTATAGTACAATTATGTTTAGCAGATGAGGTTATTTTCAACATAGTTGGATGAATGAAAAAAATAGATGCATAGACAAAATTACAAGTATTGTACATGAAAAAACCTATAACAAATCATATTTATTTGAAGAGGCAGTTGTATACATTATGAATGAAAGAAGATATGAAAATAGTTGATCATTTAAATATTTTCAATACACTATTATGCCAGTTGACGAGTACTTGTGTGAAAGAGGATGAAGAATACAAGGCAGTCACCTTGTTATGTAATTTAATGCATTCTTAGATATTCATTAATGTTGATGAGATTTACTACAATTTTTTTGTGGGAACATTGCTAGATTAGGAGATGAGGAGAAAATTTAGTCTAGAGACTTCTACACCAAAATCTATTGTTTTTAGGTGAAGATATAGAGACATATGGAAAATTTTGAGAGGAATATCTAGACCTAATTCAGAAGCTAGGAAGAGTAAGTCAAAGTGTTGGCACTACCATAAAGCAGGACATCTTAAGAAGGATTGATGGAAAATAAAATAAGGTGTAAAGAATTAAGAATCCACAAAGGAAGTGAATCAAGTAGAAATAAGTGAAGGTATGATTGATGATGTCTTATTTTTTTTTAATGATTCTTCTTATCATCATGAATGTTTATTATATTTGGGTGTTACACATCACATGCATCTTCATAAGATTTAGTTTTATTCTTACCAAACCCTTGTCGAAAGTTCTAATTTTTTAGGAAATAATGTTTATTTTAAGACTGAAGGGATTGGTAGCCTTAAGATAAAAATGTTTGATGGTATAGTAAGGACTCTAACATAATTAAGACATGTACCATAACTTAAACAAAATATTATTTTTTTGAGTGAATTAGGTTCCTTTGGTTATAAGTTCATAGACCAAGGTGGATCTCTTAAGGTGTTTAAGGGTGCTTTAGTCATAATGAAGGCTCTAAAAGTAGGGAACCTTTGCATATTAAAAGAGAGTGTAGATATTAGTCAAGAAATTATGGTATCTAAAACAACAAAATATCTTGCTCATGTATGGCATCTATGTTTGTGTCACATGAGTGAGAAAGGGTTAAAAGTACTAAAAATTTGTGAATTACTTCTTCAATTAAAATCTTTAGATTTGTATTTTTGCAAGCACTATGTTTTTTGGAAATAAAATAGATGGAATTTTAGTGAAATAAATCATGTAATTAAAGGTGTTATTGACCATTTTCATTCTAATGTGTGGGGTCTAGCCTCTGTAATTTCAAATGGAAGATCATTTTATTTTATTACATTTATAGATGATTACTCTATAAAAGTATTGGCTTATTATTTGAAAAATAAAGTCAGATATTCTTCATGGATGGGACACCATTTATTTGAACCATCCGCACCCCACAAATGGCTAGGTGGTGTTGAATCCTCCCTTAGTAGAACCTTCTTGGCCTCTACTCAAGGATGATCCTCCTCTACCCCTTTATGATGTTGTGACCTCTGCTTAATTTATTTCATATGTAATTTTACTTTAGTTCCATGTTGTTTTTCAACATTTTTATGTGACTTTATTTTTTCTATTGATGTGTTATGAGTCAGCATTTTCCTCTAATATGGAGTTTAAGTCATGCATACCAACTAGATACTTTATTTCTTATAATATTACACTTTTTTATTAAATTAATAATATCAATACTGAGCATTCCAATAGTAAAATGAAGTTCATTTTCTCCAAACATGCCCATTAAATAATAATATAATATGTGCTTATATTGACAAGTGTTATTAAAAAAAATTCACATTATAAAATAGGGAAATTAAACAAAGCTTGGTGATTTTATTTTGAGTCTAAATTCCCATTAAGTCAAATATTAAAAAAAATAATCATGACTTTAGACATCCAATTTTTCTTTCAAAATTAATGATGTATTCTTATTTATTATTTCTAATTTATTATGAGAAAACATTGTCCCTATTTGAACAATTTAAAAAATATTATATTCATTTTATTATCCTATAGAAGGGAGGTATATAAGCATCATTGAGTAATCCTTTTGGACTCTGATGTGATAATATCACATTGATAGCTAGAATACCATTGATAGCTAGAATTCCATGGGGAGGTGGGGTGGGGTGGTGTGTGGGTGTGCATGCACCCTCACACTCAGATACACATATATGCACATACATATATACATATAGATGTGTGTGTGTGTGTGTGTGTGTGTGTGTGTGTGTGTGTGTGTGTGTGTGTGTGTGTGTGTGTGTGTGTGTGTGTGTGTGTGTGTGTGTGTGTGTGTGTGTGTGTGTGTGTGTGTGTGTGTGTGTGTGTGCGTGCGCGCGCGCGCGTGCGCATGCGTGCATGTGTGCGTGTGTGCATGCATGTGTGTGTGCATGTGCATGTGTGCATGTGCATGTGTGCATGTGTGTACATTAATTTGTGTGCACAACTACAAATATAAACATTGATGTTACATTAATGGCATCCTCCATCTCTACTTGCGTGAACTTATGTTGAATGCTCCTATTGGTATTTACATTCAATGGGTTGGTTGCATCACTCACTCACACACACACATAGACACAATTCATAATTTTATGTAAATGCAATTGATTGTATTTTTTCTATTGAACAAATGGCTCCTATCTTACATAGGTTTTTCTCTCATCTAATTTGAACTGATTGTTGAGGTCTATAATGAGGTGAGATGAATAGATTTTAATTTTTATGAGATGCCAAATTGATATCAAAATAAATTTATTTATATAAATCTCTTTTTTTAAATATTTTTTATCGTTACGAAAGAAGGTTCTTTATAAAAATTACAAAGCAAAATGAATGTTTCTTATTTTTCTCTTCATAAATCCTATACAAAGTTTTGTGTGTGAGAGTGTATATATATATATATATATATATATATATATATATATATATATATATATATATTCTTGGTTGATAATAATGATGAATTTTCCTTTGATTTTTAAAGTATTTTATTGATATATATTGTTAAATTTTAATGTTTTTGAGAAGCCCAATTTATTTGAAAAATATATGGAGATGTGTCTACTATTTAAGAAAAACTATTTATATAGGTGTATGTTTTTAAAGTATATTGTGTTGTTGTGAAAGAGTTTTTTAAATAAAAAGAGTGATGAAAAGTATACATTTTTGAGTGATAAATGGTGGGTGGTTCTTTTTGTTTCCCTTGTGTATATTTTTTACTTATAAAAAATTGTCTAGGTCAGTGTTTGGTTTTAATGTTAAATTTATAAGGTTTGTTTGATGGGTTTTTATGTAAGATTTTAGTTACCATATCAAGATTAAAAATATCTGTGAGATTGTATATCAATGGCAAACATGAGTAATGTGCATGTATTCTTTGTTTTGAAATTTTTTTTTAAATATAATTGATAGTGTTTTTGTCATTAAAAAAATAACTCATTTATCGCCTTACTTTTTTTTTAAATTTGATGAGGTTATATATATATATATATATATATATATATATGTAGATACTGAAAAGTAGTAGTATAATGTTAGTGTATTTTATTATTATTTTAGATTCTCTAATAACAATGAATAATTTGATATTAGTTGTCGTAGTAATTTCTTTGTCTGAAGGCAAACATACTTTTGAAGTTTGTAATAAGATGAGATAGCTAATTTTTAATGTTTGGAAATTTCATAATTTATTTTGTATGGTTGTCTAGTTTTAGACTCTTTTTTTTTTGTTATTGCAAGAGGGATTTTTAATAAAAACTCTAAATAAAAAAGAATATTTTTTGGTAGCCCATCTTTAAAATAATTTAATGTAAATTAGAGCTATTTATGTACATTTTTACATAATAAATTATGTATTTTATTTTTTCTTTATTATATTTTTTGTGTTGTATGTACACTTATAAAATATTGTTTTTATTTTTGTCAATGTTTAATTTTAACATAAAATTTTGAAGGTTTGGTTAATGAGGTTCCATTTAAGATTTTATATCCTAATTCAATTGGATCTTCCAATAAATGTACCATTAAATCCATCTTTATCTTGATTCAGGTAAATGCATGTTCTTTCAGATATCAATTGCAAGGTTGAAAGAATATAAGAACTCACACAACCTTTCTTTAATAGGTCTCAATAAATTTAAATTTTAACTTCAGTTGGAAGTGTGGAATGGGTGGTATGCTTATGCTTGAGTGACTTTTTGAATATTTTGTATTGGTTTAAGCATATGGTTCATCTTTTGATGAACATACACAATGGTTTACCTTGGAAAACCTATTATGTATCTTCTTTGGAAGCAAATAGAATTTTTATAGCTTCTAGGTGCTATCATTATTCGTAGATATTTTTAAAATCATTCATAGTTAGTTCTTAAAAAAGGATTAGTCATTACAAGAATTATGTTTTTATTATCTGTTCTTGTAACCATCTACATCGTTTTTAATATCTACAACTGTAATTAGTTTAGTTCATTGCAGCTTCCCTGGCTGGAATTAAGTTTAACTGACAGAGATGTATTTCAGTTCATTGGAAATCCATTAGGTGCTTGTAAATGTTGGCATGTTGTTCTGCAGAATGATCAACACTCACTATGTACTATTTTACATAGTTATTTTAGAACGCTACTCCATTTTTTTGGTTGTGTTATGGGTCAACACCTTTAACACTCGTTAGGTACAGTTCTAAAAATCTCATTGGCTTTTGTATATAATACATTTGAAGATTTATTTGCAAAAAAGTGATTTTTTTAAAAAAAAATTAGCTAATTTTTTCCATTTGTAGATATTAGTAGTGTGAGACTTCAAACAAAGTGTTTTTTTTTTTTTTTTTTTTAAAATTGTTTTGTTGGTTTTTTATTTTTCCAATATGATTGTGTGTTGGATCTTATAGAATTTAGTAGTAAAGATTAAAATTCATATTCTGAGACATTTATATATGTCATTCATTGTATTCCCATCATCTAATTGTTTTATTCATCTAGTTGGTAGCAATATTTCGGCCATGATTGAATTTAGAGCTGCTTAATCTAAAAGGATTCAAATATTAGACAATAAACAACGCCGTACAGAATTTGGGCTTCTTGACAAGGCCGTACAAAATCTGGGCTTCTTGTGTTGTTCCAATTCTTCAAAATCCATTTTGTTGGAATGCACTAAAGCTTAATATATGGATGCCAATAAAACACACAAATGAAGCTTAGAGGTTACGATATGTCTGACTACCTTATTAGGTCAAGTACGTTTGGAGAATCCTTGCAAAAGCCATTTCATGGATTTATTGCAATCATTAAATTCCATAAAATTACATTTTCTGAGGAATAATTACCTAAGAGTTCATGTGCATTGTATTGTTTCCAAATTTTCCATACATGTCTATAATGGCACTTGCAACTTTATCCGAGGAAATTTTAGTTTCAATTATGGCTTTGTGAATGTCTTTGCTTTCATCCAAAATTCCTATATTTTATGTACGCCAAAAGGGGGTTGGAATTGGTTGTTAAATTTGCCTTTGCATTTACAAATTGCATTTGCTCAGATTTTTTGAAGGCCTTTTCAAAAAATTAATTTGGTGCATATCCTAAAATAATTCCATCACATGATATGCCATATTTCTGAGGTATTTTACCAAATAACTATTGTGTTTTGTCTACGCTTATCCATATACATTGTGCTTACATTTATTCTAGTGTGCTTCCGAATATGACAATCTAATAGCGTTTCACTTTTTATTATTCTTTGATGTATTTCCATGCTTTTCAACATACATTTATTCTAGTGGGCTTCCAATTATGGCAATCTAATAGAGTTCCATTTTTTATTATTCTTTCATGCCTTTCCATGCTTTGTATCTTTCGATTGTATTTTCTTAAAAGTTTCCTAGCCCTTTTCCCTTTTAACAAAATCATTTTGTGAATATTTAAAATGAATTGTATTCGATAAGACCAACTCTCAGTTAGTTCGTTAAATAAAAATAAAAATTGTATGGCTTATGTATGGTTTCCTATATTACGTACATGTCTACTAGAGCATTTATAGTTACAATATTTGATAAAAATAATCATAGACAGTGACTTGGGTTCGTAGCTGCCAAATGCATTTGATTAAAATTATATCTTTGAAGTAATTTTTCACGTAGTTGTCTGTAAGAGCTCTTCTAACAAGAAAATTTTGATATAAATTTGTTTGCAATTATGCTTTGATGGGTTCCTGTGTTTTGTTCTTAGGCTTTGATTACACATGGAAACAGGATCCTGGAAGCATTTGTAGACTTTGGTTTTATAGTTTACTTTTGCACTTGTTTAAAAGTTTCTAATGCATTTAAAAAGACCCAATTTTAACTATGTTTTACAATCATTGTCCTCTATGAAACTGCATCTCGTTTAAGATTTTTTTCAAACATTGCACTTTCCTTGTGTAAGCTTTTGCATTTTCCTACATGTATACTAGGGAAATCGCACACAACACCTAAGAAAAATCCATCTTAAATTTTAATTTTACGGATGCTCAAACGCCATTCTAAACCCCTATTTTTGATATATGCTGGGAGGATGGTCATGAAGTCTGGCTTTAAATATGTCAATTACATATTCTTTAAAGTTTCCAATTTTTTTTTAAACAAATCCATTTTGTTCATATGCTCCCATGATTACATTCCATGAAACCATGTCTTTTTTAAAATAATTTAAAATAAATAAATAAATAAAAAATAAAAATTTGACACTTTACGTGCCTTATATATGTCATGTATATTAATACAATTGCAAAATAACATTAAAAAACATTTCCATGCCATGTTCCAAAGTTTTAAATTGTTTTGCGGACAAAGTACGAATGTGTTGGAAAATGTGGAATCATTGTGTTGAACGCTATTTGCATGCATTTCGTGAAATGATAACATTTTTTTAGATTGAGTATTGTTGATTTGGTTGATTTCATGTCCTAATTTGTAGGTTTGGTTGATTTCATGTCCTAATTTGTTAGGTTGTGCTTTAATTTTTTCTTCTTTTAAATATTTTCATTGAAAAAGGGATTTATTCACATTTAGGTGTTACCATAAGCATCTGCAATTGAAACCTAAAGAAGTGAGATAACCTAGTTATTGCATTTGCTTCCCTTAGTCATAGTAGATCCTGTATCAAATGACACTTTCATATTCAATTGGATCTTATAATATATGTACGATTAAATCCATTTTGATCTTGATCTAGATAAACCACTAGAACACATATTAAATTAGATATTACAATATATATACCATTAAATCCATCTTTATCTTGATCTAGATGAATCAATGTTATTTTAGATATTGATTGTAAGATTGAAATAACATAAGAACAAGCCACACAACCAATTTTAATTAGGTATCAACAAATTTAAATTTTTTTATGTTGGAAGTATAGAATCGGTGGTATACTTATGATTGAATGAGTAAAGGAATTTTTTGTATTGGTGAAACATATAGTTCATCGTTTAAGGAACATAAACCATGGTCCATGTTGGGAAACCTATTCTATGTTTTCTTTGGAAACAAATAGAATTGTAGCTTCTTGGTCTGATCATTATTCATATTTATTTCTGTAAAAATGATATTATTATAAGGTTTATGTCTTGATTATCTATTCTTGTAACTATCTACATCATTTTTAATATTTACAATTGTAATTAGTTTAATTCATTTTAGCTTCATTAAATGGAAGGAAGCTTAACTAATAGGTGTAGTTTTATTCATTGGAACTTCGTTAGGTGTTGGTAAATGTTGGCATGTTGTTCTATAGAATGATCAACTATCATTATGTACACCTTTAGTTGGTTATTTTAGAATGTTATTCATCTCTCTAGTTGGGATCTTATGGGTGTGTTTTGGGTGGTTTTGGCCCATGGTTTTAGTATCCATGGTATTATAATACAACTTTAATTTTTTCTTATTGATGTACATAATCACACATATATTAGGGTAAAGATAATTTTAAAGTATGTTATTATATTTTAAATTTTTGATTGTTTTTAATAAGAAAGAAGTTGATGTGATGGGGTTTTTCCCAAAAAGGTTTTCCAATATGAAAATCTTATCTATTATATGTGTGTGCTATTGATCATTTTTTTTATATATTTAGATTGTGTTAGCGTTATTTTTACTACATTATTTTATTGGTTAATTTCTCTTAATTTGGTATCAAAGCTATTGTTTAGCTTTATATGGAGAACTAGGGCATCTCAACCATGTTGTAAAAAAATTCTTGAGTTAGAGTTATGCATGCTAGAATGCTTTTGTGAAGTAAAATAAAAAGATTCACAAGGTTAGAGATTTAAAAATAGAATGACCAACATTTAAAGTTACTGAATCTCAATATGGTATCTTCTTATGGATAGAGATTAGTGGGTTGTTGTGTTAGGTAGTGTACCTATGAGGATGAAGGAAAATATTAGGATAAGATAGATTGAAAGGCCAAGCATTTGATTTTGTATTTAAAATTCAATGTTTTTGAATGTATTGAGAAAGAAAAACACTAAGTTACTTTTGGATATGTTAGTGAATTTGTATTAGATATAGCCTCTTTTGACCAATCTTTTTCTTTAAAACAAGTTGTATTCCCTAAGAATGAATAACGAAGAATCTATGACAAAGCATTTTAATATGTTTAACAATATGGTAAGTCAGTTAATTTTAGTCAAGATTAAAATGAAGGAATAAGATAATTGCATTTTTCTATTATGTTATTTTCCCAATTTAGTTGATAACCTTATTATGGCTATTAATATTACTTAAACTAAAATAAAGCTAGAGGATGTATTTGTAGCTCAATTATTAGATGAAATGAGACAAAAAAATGACATCTAGGATTATGAAAAATTGGATTCCTTTTTTTTGAGAGTTTCTTCCCAAGAGAGAAATATAAAATAATTTAATGGGTAGATAATTGAACTGTAAAATTAAATTTAAGACTCGAGGAAAATATCAATTGAAATTATAGACATGTGGTAAAAATAGATAGTTTAGAAAGGGCTACATATTTAAATAATTTACATGTGATTTTAATTTTTTATAAGTATATACCTCCAATGAAGACTCGTGGAGAGTCAGAGATTCCTATCTTAAAACATAGATTTTGTTTGTTTAATTAATTTTTGTCTATGAATATAACTTTGTTATACTTTTTTCTATCAAATATCCTTTGCCAACTGGGCAAGCATCTAACCATATGGGTTAGGCATCTATAATCCTATGCCAAATAGGCATGCATCTAACCATACAAGCTAGGCATCTATTATATTGTGCCAAATAGGTAAGCATCTAAACATATAAGTTATGCATCTTACACATGAGTGGGTTATGTTTTGGCCAAAGACTTGACTCATCAGGATCAACTAGATCTTGAGTTGGTCACTATTCACTACTCATCTCTACTAAATAAGCACCGAGTTCATCATGATAGGAGTATAAAATATATAAGAAATAGTCACATTCCACCCCAAAATTTAGCCTAAAGCCTAGAAAACTATGACAATCCAACCAGGATCCTTCTGAGTATATCACAAAATTCTTATCTTTGCTTTGTTTATCTAAACTAGGGTCTTATTATAATGGTCTTGCATTTTCATTTAACTTTAATCTTGTTTAGCACACAACCCCAAACCCCATCCTATTCACTTGTATACGAGAAGCATCCTTTGTTTCCTAAACTTCCAACATACTTGCTTTCAAATAAGATCAAGGTGTAGTATGCATATAGTTCTATTTTCTATTCTAATTTTCATGTGAAATGTATATCTATGTATGTAGCCCTTTTTAGGGCCTAATTCCTGATATAGTTCTTATATGATTGTTACCCAAATGGGAGCATAAAAGTATCCATTTAAGTGACTAAATACTTATTTAACTAAACAAACCATAAATCTTAACAAAAAATAGAAATAAACATTTGGAAGTTGCACCCCCTTTCTACTTTTTATTTACATCAACAATGTTTTTGATCCTTTCTTTAAAAAACCTAATCCATACAATTGCTATTTCCAAAGTTTCATTATCTTAGAGCCATATGGTTGGTGGTTTTTTTTATAATAAGTGGTTTAACACTCTCTATCCTATTTTTTAGTGCTCCTCTTTAGTGGTACCGAGTTTAGAGTAAGAAATATACTTTCTCTATTTTTGTTTCATTAGTTCACAAGTTAGAAACATTTAAGGTAGTTTAAGTTATTTTCTTATCTTAATTAATATAGTTGACCAAGAGGAATTATCCCACCTTTTTGTCTTAATGACATGACATAGTCCTTATTTCTCCTTGACAGTTTATAGGGATGATGCCCAGATGTCATTATTATAGCTGTGTTAGGCTATGGATGTAGTAGCTCAAGCATGACAACATTACCCATAAATATGAGCTAGAGGCACCACTTAATACTGAACACTACATAGTTTTGTTTAATGTTAAATTCTTAGTCTAAGTTTGAGATTTAAAAGTGGATAAATACTTGAAATAAACTAATGCATTATATTTCATAATCAAATTCTTAAGTAGGAATGTCAAAAATAAATCTATAACATGATCTTCTAGTTTAGTCCTCATGTCAATTTACAACATTAATTTTCTTTGTCATGTATACCTTTAGTGTACTTTTCTATAAGATGACCTAACCATAAAGAATACTATAAAATTAACATTAAATAAATCTTTTATGAAGAGTATATTATTATTTGTCGATATGGTTACAATGTTATAATTGATAAGATATAGTTTTCTTAATAAGCCATCTTAATCATGATAAATATAATAATTAGATGCAAAGGATTCAAAATAGAGATTAATTTTAAATCCAATCATATATTTATCACAATGTAATCTTCATATTATAGACTAACAATCAAGGATGTAAAGACTTGAAGAATGAATCAGACCCTTAAATTTAAAATGTTAATAATAACTTAAGCAATGAATAGCATATAGTTCAATGCCATATATTCATGAAATCAAGAGTTTTTAAAGTAATGTATTCATGAATAACACTTAGCAAATAAAGCTATTCAACAAGGAATAACCACATGTTTGGTGAGAAGCCAATCCATTTTACGCATTAACAACCAAACATACAACATGATTGAACAAGATGACTTCTCATGGAATATGATAATTGCATCTCATGCATGGGTTTCACAAAAAAACAATCAAGCATTTTTGGTGTGGAAATTTTTTATTAGCCCATACCTAGGAAAGTCTATATATCTTTTTCCTAAGGTAATTAGATTACACTATGTTATTCTTACAAAAATTTAGAATAACCTTTCTTATTTAATCTAAAATTTATATTTATTTGCATTTAGGTATTTAAACAAATATGTTGGGTGAAGAGTGAACTAATTTAAAGCTTATATACAACTATTTTTCTAAAACTAACTACTACATATCATTGGTAATTTAGTTTCTAAATTTATGGCATTTAATAAAATTTAGATACAAGTTAAAAGTCTAGTATTCAGTTAGAAGGAAACTCAAATTGGAGGTAAAAATCAAAAAAATTAATGACCAACTCTAAAGCGTCAACTTGCTCCTCCTCTACATCGATCTCCTTCTCTCTCTTTTGCATTGATCTCTTTTTTTTTTGTTGCCTGCTACTCCCAAACTTTGATCTTCTCTTTTTAATGCATCTATTCTTCTCCTTCCCCCTCTAGAGTCAATCCCTCTCTATATCTGAAACCCTTCTCTCCACCTACATTGATCTTCTTCTCCCCTTCTCCCTTTTGAAACCATCCAACTTCCTCCTCTTCTCCAAGCATTGATCACTATTTGTAAACTCTTTTTTCATGCAAATTTTCCTTCACTATATTCTCTCCTTGCATTATGCTAACACCCTTCTTGATCAAGCTTTTTCCTTCATTAATGGTTTCTAACTACTTCTTATGTGGCAATTCCTCCAAGCATTGCATGACTTTAAGTGGGCAGAGTTGGAGTGGGTCTATCCAAACTGGGAGTGGTTAAATTCAAATTGAAAGAAAGATATTCTTATAACTAAAAGTTTAATGATTTTTCCCTCATGCATGTGGCATGGTAGGAGAGATAGTTTACATGCACTAACTATGGTTTATGTGGTGAATTTAGAGTGGCCTTAGGTTAGAATGATATTATTTAGTATTTTTAGTTTATTCATATGATTTAATAGGTATAAAATAAATTATAAATAATTTAATAAACTTAAATTATTTATGATAATAATATTAATTAATAATAATTAAACTCTTAAATTATTTGTGATAATTTATTTGAAATTTCTTAGAATAATAACAAAAAAGAAAAGTTCATTTTATTAATTTAAAATAACCTTTGACATATTTATCTGACACTATCAGGTTGATAAAAATTTTGTCTAATATTAATCCATTCATCTCATTACATTTTCCCTTATTCATAATTTTAAATCACGACAACATTGCATATATACATTTATATGAAAGGAAAATAACTTTAATTAAATCATACCTTGCTTTCATGATTTCCCATCAATGACCTAATAGACTTTTGAAATCAACACAAAAGTTAAGTCATCTTGATAATCAACTTATTCTAACTAAATGAGGTCCAAATCCACTTAAAGTATGAGCATGAGTCCATAGTGTAGCAAGAGAGGTCATGGCATCCTCCCCTCCTTAAATTGTGCATTGTCCCAATTCACTACAAAATAATGATTAAGTTCATAAATTTAAAATAAAAATAAAAACATGTTTTTCATTTCCTCGGTGTCCTCCCAAGTTGCACTTCTTTCACCATATTGATCCCACTATACCTTGCACTGATCAACCTCTTTGTTGCATAATTGGTACCAATGCCTCTCCATCACTCTGTATGGATCTATTATTATTTTTTTAGGTTCTTAGACCTGTAAAGGATTGTAGTTTAAAATGCATTTATTATCAGGCACATATTTCTTATGAAGTGACACATAGAAGACATCATGAATACAACTTAGCTACAGGGGTAGGGCCAATCTATAGGCTACTAGGTTGACTCTCTCTAGGATCTCAAAAGGTCCTACAAAGCAAGGATATAACTTCACCTTTTTCCTAGAGTTTATGGAACTTTTGTGTAGTCTGACCCTTAAACAAACATTGTCACCAATCAGGAATTCTCTATGAACCCCTTTCCTATCTATGTAGCTCTTTTGTCTATTTGATAGTTCCTTCAACCTCTACCTTATAAATTTTACTTTTTCCTCCATGTCTTTCAACATTTTAGGATCAATTACAATTCTATCCTCAAGGTTATCCCAACTAAGTGGCATTTGACAACTTCTCCCACATAGAGCCTCAAATGGAGCCATACCTAAAGATGTTTCAAATGAGTTATTATAGGAAAATAATACCAATGGAAGATAAGTTTCACATTTGGTTTGTTGATCCATAAAGTACATCCTTAAGAGGTCTTCTACAACCTAATTTTCCATTTCTATTTTCCCATCTGTTTCAAGATAAAATGCAGAGCTAAATTTCAATTGTGTACCTAAAGCTAAATATAGAGTTGTCCAAAAACTTGAAGTAAACCTAGAATCTCTATTTAATATGATTTTTTTTTGAACTCCATGGAATATAACCACTTCCTTTATAAATTGGTTGGCTAATTTTGGTGCGTCATCAGTCAAGTTCTTGTGTATGAGATGTGCCACCTTAGTAAGCTTGTCGATTACCACCATAATAACATCATGCATGTAGAGTGTCATAGGTAATCCTTGTATTAAATATATACTGAAAACTTACCATTTATATTGTAGAATGCCATGAAGATATAAAAGTCCTATAGGATGTTTGTGTTTTACTTTAACCCTCTAATATTCCAAGTATCGTGGCACATATAATACTATATCTCTTTTCATCCCTTGCCAAAAGTATATTTTTTAATATCGGCATATAGTTTTTTCACCCTTGGATGACCTAAGTAGGTTGCATCATGAGCTTAAGTCAAAATTATCTTCCTTAAGTCTTCCACATCTAGAACATAGATCATATTCTTATACCAAAGCAAACCCTCACCATCTAAGGTATATCTTTCAGTTATTAGGTCTTCTAAATTTTATTCTATCATTATTTTCACTTGGTTATACCAAAGATATTGTTTTTGTCCTTCTATTATTTGCCCTTTTTGATTAAATCTAAGCATTTTTATATTCATCAAGTGTTTTCTCCTACTCAAAACATCAACAACCCTATTCTCTTTTCCCTTGATATACTCAATTTCAAAATCATACTCACTCAAAATGATGTTAGTAGAACTAATCTAAACATTTGTTCAATTGGTTCCTATTTTGGTAATTATTAATGCATGTTATATTTTAGAAATAATTAAGAAAACCTTATAGGACCTAGAAACAAATAGTGTATATTTTTCTTGTATTATGTCATGTGGGTTCACTTAGGTGTTCTTAATCTTTGTGGCTCTATTTTATTATATTTTTACTTATTTTATGCTAGTTTGTAAACTTGTAGGGTCCTAAATTGAATTCAATAAGTTTGGAAATATATAGATTCATTAGTACATTTAAGAGGGAGAAAAAGAAAGAAAATAAATGTAAACATAAAGAGAATACATCCAATAATATAAATAAATAAAATAGAGTTTAGTATTTATTTTAAGTGTATCATATTGAGCATCCTAAAATAAACCAAACATTCATTTAAATATTGAAGATCATTTTAACAATAAATTTATATTACGTTAGGTTGCTTAGATAAATTACATTTAATTTTTTTTATTCAATATTATATATTATTGCTTCAATATTATGTATTGTTGAAAGGATAGATAAAGAGTTGGTGCTTACAAATCTTACTCACCCTAAACTCATTTGATGGAGACAAAAATGTAGAAATTTTAAAATACAATGTAAAATTATAAAAAATAAAATTAAGCAAAAGCGAATTCTAATTATTCATTAATCTTCTCAAATAATATTTTCATAATAAGTTAGAAATAATAATTAAAAATACATCCTTAATTTTGAAAGAGAATTTGAATATTCAAAATCATGATAATTCTTCTATAGAGTTGACTTGATGGGAATTTGGATTTAAAATAAAATTATCAAAATTTATTTTATTCAATACCAAAAAAAATTATAATAATATATATTAATATAAATACATATAATATTATTATTTAATATGTATGTTAAGAAAAAAAAACTTCATTTTCAATTTCATTGAAATTCATATTTTATAAATTCATATTTTTTTAAATATTTATTTATAAAATTCATTATAATTATATATATATATATATATGATTGTGAACTTTATATAAATATGACTAACCTTATATAAAAAATAATATTGCCCTTTAATTGACAATAATCCCAATGAATAAGTAGGTAACATTCATGCCATTTTGAAAGCCATTTGTATTCCATTATACATGTGATGTAATGCTTTTGTTTAGCTAATCTTGTCCATAAACGTTCATATTCTTAAAAAATAAAATATTAGATTGGAATTTGACCAATTAAACACAAGATGTAAGGTTGCAATCTAGTTCGTTATCATAGAATAAAAAATTAGATTTGGATTTAACTATATAATTTTAAGTAAACTTGTATGCAATGAGTGGACTATCAACTTCCACGTCGTCAACTTTGATATGATAATCATTATTTTGGAAGTGATGTGCTCCCTATTTAATATTGAAAAATACGAGTTAAAAGAAGGATCCACATCTTTGCATGTTGGGAAGTTATGCAAAAATACTAATTGATTAATTTTGAACTTGAACAACTTCAAAATAAATATATTTATTTAATTATTACACCTCAATTTAAATAATAAAAAAATATTGAAAATAATAATTATTATTACCATTAGTATTTTTATTTTATTTATTTATAAATATAAAATAAATAAAATTAAAAAATATTATTTATTATATATAAAGTGATTTACGTTAGATTTTTGTAGACATTTAAATTTGATTTGAATTACTTATTAATTGTAAAATTGCATTATTAAAAAGTTACCATGTGTTTGTTGATTATTGACTCCAATTAAACTCTTATTAGAATGTTTTCCTCATCTTATAATTTTTGTTTTATTATATTGTTTTTATTATTCTATCTCATTTTCTAATGTTTTCTTAAATTTTTAGAGTGAATATATATATATATATATATATATATATATATATATATATATATATATATAGAGAGAGAGAGAGAGGGGGGTTATTGGGCCTTTAAAATGTACAATATAAGATTATGGGGTTTGGCCCTTTTAATCATTGTTTTGAAATTTCTTGTGAATTATGGGTTCTTCTTTAATGGCTTTCTTTTCCATTTAGAATAAACTTGATCACCAATAGGGTACTAATTTGAATTCAAAAAATTTATAAATATATAGGTATATGAGAGCATTTAGAACATGCAATGAATGAGTAAGGGCAATCACACTCTATTCTAATCCTCATGATAGGTCATAGAGTGTGATCCAAAACATTGATCAAATTGTTATTTGCATAGTTTTATTCAAAAACATTCAATCTAAAAATAATTGATTCAACCATTTAGAGCAAAAGATCAAGAATCTATTACCAATACATTGCATTTTACATAAATAAACCAAAACAAAAAATTAAGTGACATTTAAATAGATGTCAATTTAAAGATAAAACTATCTTATAACGATTAAATGGATATCAAATAAAAATAATTGTAAACAATTTACTCTATTTCAATCCATTATTATTATTTCAAAACATGTATACACACAATTATTTTAATTTTAACATTCATTTATTTAAAAATGTTTGAAAACATCTTAATTAATCAACATTTATATGCCAAAAAAGTGTTTAAAAGACTCTTAATAAGTGTTGGAGGTTTATATTCACCCTTAATGGTAATGGTCAACCCTTAGATCAATAGTTGAAAATCTTTTTCATAATTTTTTTAATTTTAATTTTAAATTAAAAAAACTAAAAATCTTATAAAAATCATTTTGAATGTAATATTGCAGGCTATTTTTTATTTTATATACAAAATAAAATATAAGATTTGATTTTGGCAATAATAATTTAATGTAAGTTGTAGGGCCAAATAGACTTCTTGTTATCAAAATTAATAATATGAATTTCTATGTTTCAGAATTGATATGATCTGATTTTGACCATAATGCTTTAATGTATGTTGTGTGATTTTAAAAAAACTTCTTCTCAAGTTGATATGATTTATATTGGTAGCAAACGAAACAATCAAACTATTTTGGTCCGTAAATGTTCATATTATCATAAAATAAAATCTCATATTTTAAGATGACAATAACATTGTATAAATTTGCTTTCAATATAATTTATGTGGAAAAAATGATTAAAAAGCAATTGTGATGTGAAAGTTACACTTTAGGGATATCAACTTCTATGTTGTAATGTTTTGTATATATGAGGTGATGTAAGACATCTCTGACCTATTTTCTATTTTTTCTTGGACTTAAAGTTTAAAAGTAAAAAATAATCATTATCAAGAACTAAATATATGAAGTATGAACTCCTTCAAATCCTTTTTTTTCTTCTAAATTATTTAGAACCCTTCAATCTTTATATTGTAAAATATATAAATCATAATCACATTGTTGCTAGTTTAGTCAGATGACATTTTGGATTACAGCCTAACCACTTTGCTTCCACCTACTCTTTGAAGTAAACATGTGTCAATCTTGAAACTACTATCAATATCAAAAATATTATAAGTTACAGTGTATTTACATTGGAGAGATGTTTACATTTTTAAGGATTCGTTTTTACTTGTAAGATTCTCCTTCCTTTTTGTAGTAGTATGTTGTCAACATGATTGACAAGAATCTTTTGTAATAGATTACTTGACCCACATCTCTCGTAAATAAGTTTCACATTAATATTAAAGCTTTTGGAATAATTAATATTTATTATTTTTGACAATTATTTTATGTCAAGTTCTTTTTAAATATATGTGATATGATTTATTTTATTTTTTAATAAAATAAAGTTATAATTTTATTATAAATAAAATATATATATATAATAATTCATCAAAAAAAAGGTGATAGAGAATATGTCATTAAAGTCACATACAAAATGTTCAAGACCATAAAAACAAGAAAGTCATGTTTAGAGAAAGTTCTACTACATCAAAAAATAATAATTTAAATAACAAAAATAAATAAAGTAACTAAATCATTATCAAGAATGCCACCCCACTTAAAACTTGGAAGATTTCAACAGTCAATATTATCTTTTTTATTAACATCCAAAAACAAAATAATTAAATAAAACCACATATACTTTATTAAAAAAACTAAAAAAACCATATTAAAAACTACCAAATTGACAAATTCTTTTAAATAAAAATAAATTAATTAATTAATTAAAAAAAAAACAAAAAAACTTGGCCTTCAAATGGGTTAGGGATCAATTGGGTCAGGTTTTTCATTTAATGACCATTCTTCATAACTGTCTTTTATTTTTCATGTTCACAATTTACTATTGGCGGAGATTACATGGATAAAAGCCTTGATTTTTTTCAAGAATGACATTAAAATTGTTAACAATATTTTAATATTATTTCTTACAAATCTTTATGAGGGCATTTACATGTAAATGGGGATTTTTCCTTGGCTCATGTCTTCAAGAGGGCATTTTTGTAACAATGATTATTGTTTTCAAAATAGAAAGAGAGTTTTATTTTAATATTATATAAATTTTTAAGTTTTTAAGTTTATTGAATGAAAGAAAGAAACATTTTATTGACGTCCACAATTTTAAATTTATTATTAGTTAAATTTAATTTTGATAATTATATCATTATATTTATTTATTTTTAATTATAAAATGTAGTTAATTTTTTTAATTATATTAAATATAATTTTAATTAAACTGTCAAAAATTATAAAAAAATGGTAATAAATAAATATTTTCTTTATATTTATTTATTTTTTATATAAATTTTATTAATATATAAAAATAATATTAAATAAATATTTATCTATTAAAATTTTATACTATAAATAAGATTGACCATTAAATTTAGTACTTGTTTAGTATAATAAATTTTAAACACTTGATAACATTAAAGAAGACATGTCATTACACTTTTAACAACAAAATAATTGAAGCTTTTTTGTTTGTTTTTAATTATCTTCTTCACACAAACTGCATAACACACGTCTATAATGTTATTGTTAGATTCAAATTTTTGATAACAAAATGATGAAATCTTTTTTGTATTTAATTATAATTTTATTTGGGTGCATTGGCAGCAAGCGTACGATATTAGAGTCAAATTCAAATATGATGTTTATTCTATGACAACGGAAATGTTTATGGCCAAAATTAGCTTGCAAGTTTACATCTTGCTTACAAATAGCCAAATTCAAATGGAATATTTCATTTTTTTGAGAATGTGAACGTTTACGGACAATAGCACCTAAACAAAACCATTACATCATATTTATAATGACAGAGAAATGACTTTTAAAATACTATGAATTTTATGTTATCAATCATGCTTATATAAAGTTGTCACTTCTTAGAAGAAAAGTATGATTGAAAAAAATAGAATTATTAAATTATACAGTGAAATCATTAAATGAATATTTATAAAAATATCTTTGAACAAAAATATATAAGTTGATAGTTTAGATAAAATTGAAAATAATTTATTTTTTTATCTTGATATATTTATTATATAATAATAGAAAAAATGTTTATGTTGATATTTACTATCAAAATATTATTCATAAAGGTTTAAATCATGACAATTAAATAATATTTGGTAATTTTATGTTGATTTTAATTTTTTATTGAGTAAATTATTTAAACAAGTAAATTTGATTTTGTCCATTAAAATTTTCTTTCAAAAATATTGGTTGTTGAAAAATTATTTCTCTTATGTTTTTATCAAATTTTTAATTTGTTTAATTAATTATTTAGTTATTTTAATTAATTTTTAAATTATCACTTATTTTTCTAAGCACTTTGTTTTGTTAAAATTATAAGGATTATAAAAGCATTTTAGTTAGGGAGAGTCCAAAGATTATGAAGGTGTTTCAAATCTAATAAAATATAAGTATCTAGAGAATGATTTCTCGATATCTTGTACATAGATTTATGTAAGACATATATATTAACTATATTTGAATTAACTAAGTCATATTTACAATATCCTTATCATCCATTTTATCTTGGACACAACATTTAACATTTTGTTTATAGATAAATGGTTTTAATTCAAATTGCATCATACATATCTATGTAAATTCAATTAAGCTTAATTTTATGTATATTAAAATAATAAAAACATAATTAATAATCCAATTTTAGAGTAATAAATGACTAAGAGAAGGTTTAGGGAAGAATATTGATTTGTAAAATGTTCGTATAGAGCTTCTCTTTTCTTAACAATTTTAATACTATTATCAAATGTTGTAAGTGTTTTACTTTAGTCTTACTAAATATTAAAATATCATCAAAATAAACCACCACAAACTTACCACTATATTCTCATAGCACTGTGTTCATCACCCTCATAAATGTGTTAGGTGCATTAGATAATTCAAATGACATCACCATCCACTCATATAAACCATCTCTAGTCATGAATTTTGTTTTTCACTCATCTCCTTCACAAATTTGTATATGATAATAAATAATCCATAGATAAATCTTGGTAAAATATTTTGCTCCTTTACAAATATGCATCATATCATCTAAATGAGGTATAGGAAACTTGCACTTGGTTGAAATTTTATTAATTTTCTTTACTATCCACACATATCCTCCACCCTCCATCTTTTTTTAGAGTTAGAAACATTGGTGTTTCACAAGGATTCATGTTATCCCTTACTAGACCCTTCCTCATCAATTCAATAATCAGTTTATTCATTTTTCATGTTCTGTTAGACTCATCCTATAAGCTAATTGATTGGGTAGAGTTGGTCTTGGAATCAAATCAATATGATGAGCTGAATATCTCTCTTTGGTGGTAAACCATTTGGTAAATCATCAGGTATAACATATGCATATTCTTTCAACACTAATGCTACTTTTTCTAGTATTTTCACCACTTTTGTGTGTTCTTTTCTACTAATGCATAGTACCAACCTATCATTTTCATGTCTTTCATAAACTCTTTCATAGTCAACATGGTTTCAACCTACCTTTCCTTTTTAAGAGGTAATAAAACTATCTTCATACCACCTTTCCAAAAATTATATGTGTTCTTTCATTTATCATGAATTACTCTTATATCAAATTGTCATGGCCTTCCCAATAATACATGGCATGCATCCATTGGTATTACATCACACCATATTTCATATTTTAAAGTTTTAATTATTTAAAAATTAATAAAACACATTTTATTTATTGTAGCTTCATTCCCTTTCTTAAACCATGAAATTCAATAAAGATTGTGATGTTTTTCACACTACAAACATAGTTTCTCAATCATATATTTAGAAACCATATTTTCATAACTACCAACATCTATAATTACTTTGCATATCTTACCTCCTAAAGTACACCTTGTTCGAAATAAATTTGTTCATAGCCATGCATCACTGCCTTATTTATTCTACACATGTTCTTTCCTTAGAGAAATCATTATTCTTCTCATGATAAGATTTTCTCTAATAACTACTACTACACCTTCAGTATTTTGTTCTTCTATTTTAGCTTCAACTAAATTCACTCTTGGGTGATCCTCTTGCCTCCTTTCATGATCTTGGCAATGTGGACACTCAAAGGCTATATGGCCTTTTTTTATACATCTGTAACAAACATAAGACATGCGTTGATTTAGAAACCATTATATACCACCACCATAGCTTCATCCTCTATTAAATCCTTTTCTTCTTTGTTGGTTTTGAAACCCTTATCTATTACCCTCTTATCTTTATAGAACATGTGATGATTCTCTCTATTGGTATTAAACCCACCTCTTTTTGTATTAAATCCACCTTGTCTCCTTATAGGAGGATATTATTCTCTTCTTGGCTTAGTAGATGTTCTTCTAAAATTCTATCTATTTTTTTTTATTTTGCCTTAAAAAGTAACTAATAAGTTTTATCCATCCAAAGTATTCTATGCATACTTAATGCAATTTAAATAAAAATCTTCAAACCATTTATATACCTTCAATCTATCTACTCTTATGTCTCATCATGTTCCACCCATATGGAAAACTTGTAAAACTAATTTGTATACTCTTGTATATTGTGATCTTTTTACCTCAATTTTTTTAATATTTTGTAAAGGGTTTATGAATAATCCACAGGAATAAATTTCTCCACATATTCTTCTCTATCATTTTCCACAAGTTTATCTTCTCTTTAGCTTTTCTTTGTCTTTATTTTAGTTGGTGATCCCATAAAATCATTGCATGACATTTCAATTTTGTTCATGCAAATGTTACCTTCTTGTCTTCTCTCATAGTTATCCATTCTATTCATCCAATCTATCAACTCTTCTAGTTTTAAACTTCTACAACAATTTGGAATGTCAACCTTGATTCATTCATTTATTCCTTTTAAATCTCTAGCCATCATTTATTCTATTGATGGTAGTTGTTCATGTTGTTCCTCTTAAAAAATTTATTCTTCATGATCAATGCCATATTCTACATCATCATGTTCTCCCCTTTGTCTTTGATTCACAAAAATCTCAGTTAATTATTCTACTTGTCTTTATAGCTCTTATATAGTATGGTTTATTTGAGTGATTCCTCCTTGTCCTCTCACCATCTCTTAAAAATTTAAAATTTAAACTTGCTCTAATACCAAATAATGAACCAAAATACTATCAAGACAAAGAAATTATCAATAGGCAAAGCTTCTAAAATAAAAACATGTATTGATTTGTAGTGAATGATTCAAATAATTAAAAAATATGCATAAATAATCCTCAACTCTGAATTAGAGTTGACATACAAAATCTATAATTATAAAAATAAGTAAAACTTGATCTGCTATTTTTAGTAGCTATTATTTTTAGTAAATATTGTATATAAGTGCACGTAGCTCTAAAAATATTTAAAAGTAAAATAAACTATAAAATTAACCATTCAGATGAACTTCAATTGAATTTCAAGTTTGGGTACAAAAATAAGAAATTTCTAAATTTAAAAAAAAACTAAAAAATAATATTAAAATATAATTTTAGACCCTCAGATGGCCATGTATGGCCTACAAAAAATATCAAAATCATCTCATAACTATAAGGGTGGGTTATGTTTACATAGTAATAAATAATTTAATTTTAATCCACTTATTTTAATACAATAGCATGATCAAAATCACTACACTTTTTCAATATAGACTTAAAGAAATAATTTTAAAAAAAATTAACTAATGATTTTATTTTGGACTTCAAACCTTATGTGTAAGATAAAATGCATGATATGGTCCTTCATGTGCCATGATAATGGGAGATATGTCCACTTCATATATACTAATGTAAATTGATTGTAAGAAAAGAAAATTTATATAATGTTTTGGTCAAGTTCAAATATAATATTTGATTCTATAATGTGAATGTTAATAGATAGAAGAAGTTTGTTTGATATGAAAATATAAACTTTCATAATCAAATTTATTGTGACTTTTAGATGTTTCAATCTCCGTATTGAAAGCATGTGTATAGTGTTAAGTTATAAAATTGAAATCTAATTAGTCATAGGCTTATATGATGGGGAGAAACCCTCAGATTCATCTCATATGAGACAAAACAAAAGAATATGCCATTTACTCCATTACAATAGTACCACAAGGAATTAGAGATGGTTTTACTCACTAGTTTTATAGATTGCCCATTTTCACATCCTCGATAGTTTTTCAAAAATATATAATGAGAAATGGCATATAAAATTGAATATATAATATATATTATTATATCTCATCAACCACTCATCAGCCCTTAGCTCAATGCTAAAAGAGAATAGATTTAATGTGTTGGCAGAGATATGATGACATTCAACTACAATAGTTGTTTATGGCATTGCATTTGGTCATTAACCTAATAGTGTGCTACCCTATCCATCGATTAAGTGGAAATTTTAGTTATTACAAAGTTTACAATTGATTCATTGCCTAAGAGTGAAAAGTAGGTTTTTTTGTTTGGTTATATGGTCCTTTACAACTAACATACTATTTTATCTATTTCTTCAAGATAGTGCACAGTTAGACACAGGATTATAGTAATTCATGAAACACCAGATATGGTAAATTTTTTTAATTATGAAATACATTTTCCATATATCTATATTACAATTTATTGATATTTCTCTTTTCTTGAATAATAATGCCCAAAATATTAACTTATGTATTAGTTACTTGTTTTCCCCCACCTTTAGATGGGAAATATGCATAAAAACCTTAATTTTCATAGGAATATAATATGCATACCTTCTAATCCGATAATATTGTCTCCAAATTAAAATAAAAATATTACTTCTATTATAATAATACAAGGAAAATAATCATCAAATTATAGCTAATAAATAGATAAAAACATAACATTGACATAAGAGTTTTCCCTAAAATGAAAAGGATTTTTTAAAAATGATTAGTAGTCATAGAAGGAGAAATACATGAAAACAATTTGTTACTATATTAGACAAATAAAACCCCAATACGTACAACACAGGGTTTCATTTCACTATATACTCTGCAATCTATTCCTATATTTTCCATTGAGATAAACCCAAAAAAATACACTCAGAGTCTAATACCCTCAATACTTGATATTAGACTAAATACTTTTAGTTGTCTGACATCCTTTTTTTTTGGTTTTCCATATATTATTGAATTGAGTACCTCAAAGAAAGTTACAAAACTTGCTAAGAGGTTAGGTGATATAAATCCATATTATTACTAGATTCATTCTAATATAGTGTCTATTTACCTATTGGATATATATTTTTAATTATTTTATATCAACCACCATACATAATCAAAAATTCAAAATCAAGAAGCCAAAATACTATGAGAAAAGAATTTTGTTTTGGGTAATATGGTATGGTATTGGAGGTAGTTATGGATAAATAGTTGGTTTTAAGGCATGAAGTTGTCACATCTATAATGAAGGGGCTACTAGATTTGCCTTACATATAGTTTGGACTATAAGGGTTTTTATTAGAAGGCCTTTTTGGCACAAAGATCTTAAAAAAACATTCTAGATGAAAGATTTTGGATTAATGATGGCACAAATGATCATGCCGCTTGTCCATAGATCCACATGCCAACTGCAAGGAAATGGTAATCCTATTTAAATGAGCCTTTTTTTATTTAAAATAACACTAAATTAAATTGTTTATGCATCATTAAGGCTTATTCCCTCCATTTTATGAAATGCAGTGGAGAAATTTATCAACTCTAACATTTGCAATACTGACATTTTTTACTATAGTTTGTCTGAACCGAGCCATGTCATTGTTTTGATAGAAGGTGTGAAATATGTCTTCATTGATGAAAAGAATAATGACATGAAGAAATACACATGGTTGCACCCCAATCCATGTCATCATGAATAAATACACATGGCAATCAATCCCAATTCAAATCATATTAAATTTAATATATTAGGTCATTTGTAATTTCTTATTGAAGTTTATGTTTTATGAAATTGTTATTTTTATTATTTAACAACTATTTTTTAATAGTTGATATACTATTATTTTATTATATTTTAATAGGTAATATATATTAATAATACTATATATCATATTGGATATATTATTATTTTTATATAAAATATATTTGTAAAATATATTATATCTAATATAATATTATACTTTTTAATTACTATTATATTATATTATATATATATAATTAGTTATTTCTATATTAAAGTTTTATAATTATATAATATTTTATTATATTTTTTTTGGGGATTATACATTTTTATATATTAGATTTTATTGTCTCATACATTTTATTATATGGTTACATTTTAAATTATATATTTTATTATATTAGATATGTTAATATTTTAATATTGAAATTTAACCTATATTTTAATATAATATATATTTATATACTATATTATATTTTTTTAATTAAGGATCAAGGGTTTATTTTTAAACTAGGGACCCTAGACCATAAAAGACAATCCAACATGATAGGGCCTAAAAACAAGTAGATACCACTTAGGACTGAAAATATAGCAAGGTAAACCTAAGCGATACAACCAACCTAAAAGCAACCAAAAAACAACCAAGTGAGGGATTTTAAAGAACATACCCTCAACCCTAAAAAAGAAACAAACAGTAGTGGCCAACAAGCCATATCAAAAAAAAATTATTGTAACCAAACTAATATGAAGAGAATCCTTTTTTTAGTTTTCTATTTGAGATCTGAGAGACACAATTAATGAATCAGGTTCCTTTTTTCATCTTCCTTTCTTCCCTTTCACTCACTTCCACCCATTCCCCTCCTTTGTATTTGGCATTATGGGGATGTATAACTCTAAGATAGCATCTAGAATTTAAGTTCTAATAACATATATTAATCCTTTCCCTAAAGATAGGGTAATAACTTTTTTAGGATTTGACACTTTTCTCTATATGCATTTTAGAAACCATTGATAATCTCTGCTCAATATTTTGCAATTCTAATTTTGGTATCGCTTTCCCATTGGGATCCAAGGTCATGGACTCCCCACTCTTGACTAAATGTTATGCCAGTGTTTTTAGAATCATTTTAGGTACATTTTCCCATAAATCTAGAATTCCTTCCACTATCATATGCTCCACCTCTACATCTACCCACAATTTATTACATGTCTTATGTGTCATGTTAGGAAAATCATTTATGAGACATCCCATGAGGAAACATATGTGAAATCTAAAAAGTATGCCCTCATAATCTATCAGCTGAACCCATGTTCTATTCCTTAGAACCAACTCCACTTAAGTTTGGGGTTCTTTGGAGAGATTAGCACTAGCAAAAAACCGGGCATAGGTGGAATGCCCTTGTTCAATAGTCATAGAATACATACACCAAAAATTTCCAACAACATTACCAATAACTTTTAAAATCCACTCATTCCATAACTTTATGGGAAGATTTGGAAAACAAATCCAGACAGGTTTTATATTAAACATTTTGGTATGGGGGTTAAAATTGGAATGCCAAGGTTTGGACAACAACCAATGTCTCTTTGAGTCCCATGAACATGTGAAAATAAGATCTTTATCAAATTTAAAATAAAAAATAATAATGAAAATACCATTTGCACAATGGTAAATATGTGATCAATAAGATGTTTCCAATTAGTGGTAATCCAAGCATTAAGATCCCAAAGATAAGGACATAAACCCTCAAATTTACAGATCATTCCAAACTTGGATAGGTGTTCTTCCATACCCACAATCACTTCAAGAGATATGGTTTTAAAATTAATAACAACATTTACTGGTATTGGGGATAAATATTTAATCCTTGCTTTCATTGAGGCTACATTAGCATATGAAGCATGTAGTTGAGGTTGCATTGACATCGCCTCCATTACCATGATATCACATCTCTTGAAATCCTTAGGACTCCCAATAATTGAATCCCCTATTAGAACTACCTAAGATGTTACTATATATCTTTCCTCAGTCACCGAAAAAGAAAATACAAACCCTTGTATTATTATCTTATTGTAACCTTTATTTAACACTAGATCTGAGATTCCTCCTACATTGAATCCATTTATATCTATCACCACCATATTGGTAGATGATGTTGTAGAGCCAGGTATTACCATTACCTTATTTGTAGATTCTACCAATATAGAGCTAATTTTTCCTTGTTAATAGATGCCACCATAGTAGAGCCAAGATTTCCCAATGTCGCAGGGCATATATATATATATATATATATATATATATATATATATATATATATATATATATATATATATATATATATATATATATATATATATATATATATATATATATATATATATATATATACATTTTATTATATATTTTGTGATATTAGACATTTTAATGTTTTAATATTGAATTTCAACCTTTCAATATTAAAACCCATGCTTATAAAGTATTAGAATCACATTTCATGAATGCATTAAATAAATTATGGAAAATGTTATTGTAATATTTATTCTACTTAAAAAAAAATGGAAGGGAAAGAAAAGCAAATTTGCATCCTCAAGGAGGAGGCGGTCGAAGGAAAATGCATGACTAATGAGTATTCAACCTCCTCACTTGCTATGAATCATAAACATGCTCCTTCATTGAGAAGTAGATTTAGTGGGGTCTCTACAGAGTTATAGAATAATATCAAAAATAAAGTGTTAGGGAGGCAACAATGCCACCATCATCATAGTACAAGGGCATTCTTCCACAACGCAATGGCCATTGGGGCATCTATATAATTTTGATAAACACTTGTGGGTCTACCTTGGCACCTTGTACATAGAAGAAGACATTATGAGGGCCTACAACACAATGGCCTTCAAGAATTTACACCTACCAATTCTATTTACTTTGAATTACTAGTAAGGCCTTAGACTAACTATTTGTGAATAACTATTTAGTCTAATAGCTATCTGTGACAAGACTAACCATTATGTCATTGAACCACTAAAATACTTTTGTAACTTTATTTGAGGCATTTAATTCAACAATATATGTGAGACTTGAAACAAAATATAAAATAAAATTGGATTCATGTAAAAGAATAGTCTACCATTACTTCTTTTCATAATTAGAATACTACAACCATAGTTCCACATAGACATATTTACATACAAGAATTATAATCTAAGGACTTTATACGATTACAAGAGACATATAATTCCACAGAGACATATATATTTATATGCCAAAAAAGTATTTGAAAGACTCTTAATAAGTGTTGGAGGTTTATATTCACCCTTAATGGTAATTGTCAACCCTTAATTCAGTAGTTGCACATCTCTCTTATACTTTTTTAATTTTAGTTTTAAATTAAAAAACTAAAATCTTATAAAGATCATTTTGAATGTAATGTTGCAGGCTATTTTTTATTTTATATACAAAATAAAATATAATATTTGATTTTGACAATAATACTTTAATGTAAGTTGTGGGACCAAAAAGACTTCTTGTTATCAAAATTAATAATATCAATTTCTATGTTTCAGAGTTGATATGATCTGATTTTGACCATAATGCTTTAATGTATGCTGTGTGATTTTTTTTTTAAAAAAACTTCTTCTCAAGTTGATATGATTTATATTGGTAGCAAACGAAATAAGCAAACTATTTTTGTCCGTAAATGTTCATATCATCATAAAATAAAATATGATATTTAAATGTTCATATCATCATAAAACAAAATATCATATTTGATATGACTATAACATTATATAAATTTGCTTTCAATATATTTTATGTGGAGAAGATGATTAAAAAGCAATTGTGATGCGAAAGTTACATTCTACGGATATCAACTTTTATGTTGTAATGTTTCGTATATATGAGGTGATGTAAGACGTCTCTAACCTATCTTCTCTTTTTTCTTGGACTTAAAAATCTAAGATTTAAAAATAATTATTATCAAGAACTAAATATATGAAGCAGGAAGTCCTTCAAATCCATTTTTTTCCCTTAATTATTTACAACCCTTAAATCTTTATATTGTAAGGACTTCCCACCTACTCTTTGAAGTAGACTCATGTCAATCTCGAAACTACTATCAATATCAAAAATATTATAAGTTATAGTGCATTTACAGAGAAGAGGTTTAAATTTTTAAGGATTCTTATTTATTTGTAACATTCTGCTTCCTTTTTGTGGTAGTATGTTGTCTTCATGATTGAGAAAATTAAATTACCTGACTCACATCTCTTCTAATTAAATTTTAGATTTATATTAATGTTTTTGAAATTATTAATATTTATTATTTTTTGTGTTGAGTTTTTTAAAATATATATAATATGATGTTTTATTTCGTTTTAATGAAATAGAGTTATAATTTTATTATATGTATAAGACAATTTATCAATAAAAAAGATGATAGAAGATACGACATTAAAGTTACATATAAAAAACTTAAGATTATAAAAATAACTAAATTATAGAGAAGCTTTAATACATCAAAAAAGATAATTTAAACAGTAGTAAAAAATAAATTAACTAAAAAATCCCAACTATCAATATTATCTTCTTTAATAACATGTAAAAGAAATAACTAAATAAAATCATTAAAAAAACGTTATCAAAAAACTGAAAAAACCATCTTAAAACCTACCAAATTAACAACCTTTTTTCAAAAATAATAAACAAACAAACAAACCAAAAAAATTATAGTAATAAAAGATTTAAAAAAAAAAAAAACCATTAAAATAAACTTGGCCTTCAAACTATTATCACAACCCAAGATCAAAGGCTATTTTTTCATCCCAAGAAGGCGAGGTAGATGATTAATCCCCACCTTCGATACGATAGGGATCAAGTGGGTCTAGTATTTCATTTAATGACCATTCCTAATAATGTTCTCTTATTTATCATGTGCAGAATTTACTATTGGCGGATGTTCCATGAATAGAAGCCTTGATATTTTTCAAGAATGACATTAAAATTATTAATATTATTTTTTACAAAATCGTTATGAGGGCATTTACATGTAAATGGGGATTCTTCCTTGTGTCATGTCTAACAGATTTAAATGAGGACACTTTTGCAACGATGATTATTGTTTTCAAGATAGAAAGAGAGATTTATTTTAATATTATATAACTTTTTTACGTTTGTAAGTTTATTATTAGTTAAATTTAATTTTTATAATTGTATGATTATATTTCTTATTTTTTAATATAAAATATAATTAATTTTTTTTAATTATATTAAATGCAATTTTGATTAAACTGTTAAAAATTATAAAAACTTATAATAAATATATATTATTTTTATATTTATCTATTTTTTATATGAATTGTATTAATATATAAAAAATATTGTTAAATAAATATTTATCATTAAATTTTATACATTAGATAAAATTGATCATTAAATTTAGTACTTGTTTATTAATAATAAATCTTAACAACTTGATAAGATGAAAGAAGATTACATGTCATTACAATTTTTACATCAAAATAATCGAAGCCTTTTTATTTTTTTAATTATCATCACACAAACTACATAAGCCACGCGTATAATGTTATTGTTAGATTCAATTTTTTGATAACAAAATGATGAAATCTTTTTTGTTTTTAATTATAATTTTATTTAGGTACATTGAAAGCAAGCGTACAATATTAAAGTAAAAATTCAAATATGATGTTTTATTCTATGACAAAGGGAATGTTTATGGCCAAAACTAGCTTTCAAGTTTGCATCTCGCTTACAAATAGTCAAATTCAAATCTAATATTTCATGTTTTTTTTGAAAATGTGAACATTTGCAGACAATAGCAGTTAAACAAAACCATTACATTATATTTATAATGAAATATAAATGACTTTTAAAATAATATGAATTTTAAAATAGTATGAATGTTATGTTGCCTAGTTAGTTTGTGCCAAAATATAAAGAGTTAATTATTTCTCTATATAAGGTTGAGCATCAATCAAACCTACGTAAAGTTGTCACTTCCTAGAAGAAAAATGTGATTGAAAAAAAATAGAATTATCAAATTATACAATGAAATCGTTAAATGAATATTTATAAAAATATCTTTGAACAAAAATATATAAGTTTGATAATTTAGATAAAATTGAAAATGAAGTTTGTTTTATCTTAACATATTTATTATATAATGATTGAAGATATATTTATGTTGTTATCTATAACCAAAATATTATTTATAAAGGTTTAAATCATGATAATTAAATAATATTTGATGATTTTATTTTGAGTCTAAATTTTTATCAAGCTTAATTTTCTACATAAATAAATATGATTATGTTGTTTAAATTTTCTTTCAAAAATATTGGTTGTTGAAAAATTATTTCTCTTATATTTTTATCAAATTTTTTATTTTGTTTAATAATTTATTTATTTTAATTTGTTTTTAAATTATCACTTGTTTTTCTAAGCATTTTGTTTTTTGAAAATAAAGATTACAAAAGCATTTTAGTTAGGGAGAGTGCAAGGATTATGAAGGTGTTTCAAATATAATATAATATAAGTACTTAGAGAATGATCTCTCAACGTCTTATATATAGATTTATGTAAGATATGTATGTTAGTTATATTTGAAGAAACTATAATATCCATTTTGTCTTGGACACAAAATTTAATATTTTGTTTATAGATAAATGGATTTAATTCAAATTACATCATATATATCTACATAAATTTAATTTAAGCTTAATTTTATGTATATTAAAATAGTAAAAACATAATTAAGATTCCAATTTTAGATTAATAAATGACTAAGAGAAGGTTTAGAGAAGAATATTGATTTATAAGTAATTTGGGAACAGTCATCACAATGTGAAGCAAAAAAAGTATTTTTTGTAAGACAATAAGAATTTTAAAAAGTCATCATGAATTGAGAACCTCCCACAATTTTACACATCATATTTATGGGACCTAGAATTGTCAAATCCATGAGTGAAGTAGATTGAAAACAATCATAAAATCATTTTGTAAATCCATTCATCAGGTAAGGGGATCTGAAAAACATCACTCATAATTATGGAACTCTACACCATCACTAAGAAATTTCTCTTCATCTTCAAACCCAAATAATATCTTTGAAACTACAAAGAAAAAAGAAAAGGATTTGTTTATCACACATTCGTAGGGTCAATAGGGGTTTTAAGCACCAACTAATTATAAATTCCCCTAATAGTACACAATATTGAAGGTATACAAATAAAATATAATTCATCCAAGTAGTCCAATGTAATTCTGATGAAAACACAAACTTGCTAAGCAAAATTATAAATAGGCATAAACTCAAAAATTGTATGAAAGTAAACTTCTCTATTGATTCTCATTGAATAAATAAAATATTTACATAAGAGGATTTAAATAAATATCAAATCAAAATTAGATTTGACATGCATAATTAAAAATTTTAAATAAAAAAAACTACCTAAAGCATAATAATAGCCATGCGACTATTTCTTTACTTGAAGTCCCCCATGGTCCCGAGCTCCCTGTACATTACCATGTGATGACCTCTCTAGGACCCAAGGCTATGATACAATTGGCTTAGCCAAAGTTTTTTGTGGTCCTGGACTCCTAAGACATCATCATGTGGAGACATGTCAGGGCTTTAAGCCCATGTGACTATTGGCTTACCTAAAGTCCCTAATGGTCCTAAGTTCCCTAGATATCACTCTATGGTGACCTCTTAGGGCCTCAAGTCCACATTATGATTTGATTTTTTCATGCTTATGAGATGTCACCATGTGGTGATGTCTCAGGGCCTCAGGACCATGGTACTATAGGCTTACTTGAAGTCATTTATGGTCCCAAGCTTCTAGGACATCACCACATGGAGACCTCTTAGGTCCTTGGGGTCATGGGACTATTGACTTATCCGAAGTCCTTCATAATCTCAGGATTCCTAAATGTTACCATGTGGTGATCTCTCAGGGCCTTGGGGCCACAAGTCTCTTAGAATTTTCCATTCCAACTCACATACAACATCTATAGTTTCATAGCTTAATGATGAGTCCAAACTTATAGAGGCAATAAATTTTGATCTGTAACTCTTTTTTGAACTCTCATTTATGCCAAAATGATATTTTTAGAACTTTTTAGAGGCCATACATGACCATCTGAGGGTCTAAAACTGAATTTTAATATTATGTTTCAAGTTTTTTCAATTTTTAGAGTTGCCTTATTTTTTAATCAGACATAAACATTAGTTCAAATTCATCCATTAGGTTAATTATATTATTTGTAATACGTGTGAATATTTTTAGGATCATCCGAACTTAAACGTGATACTTACTAAAAATAGTAGTTTGAAAATTGCTAGAAGATGAAAGTTACCAAAATAGTAATTTTCTAAAAATTGCATGGGTCAACTAGCAATAGTTGAGTTAGGTAATTTTTTTATTTATTTAAAAAATTTAATTATGTATGTCAACTCTAATTCTAATTTGATTTTTATTTAAAGATATTTATGTAAATATTTTATTCACTCAATGAGAATTAACAAATTTTTTGGTTTCATGTAAATTCTAAGTTTATGCCTATTATTTTTTTTGCTTAACTAATCTGTGTTTTCATCATTAATCTAGAATCTGCATCATAATTCAACCAATACAATCTATCTATGCCACAACATTAAATTATCCTTCATTCCATCAAGAAGCTCTATATGCATATCACCATCATTTGATTTGTAATATGAAAACTATCAAAAATATGAATATATAATGCAATATTTCAAAACCACTATGGAAAAAAATCTTGTCTATATTCATACAAATTTCATATGGTGACTATCTTGTAGACAAGGCAAGCACTATCTACTTTCTAAGAGAATTTTAGCTGCAAGGAAAAATTAATCTTGCTAAACATAAATCCATTCTACATGTTGAGGTATTGAACAAAAATTAAGGTATATAATCTACTTCTAAACTTTTTTTTTATTTTTCTAGATTTGAAAATGCACACCACTAACTAATTTATGTTCATTTTCTCTCACTGTGTAGATAAATACTTATTATGCATATGGAGGACTCACATCTAATACTTTCATGAATAAATACCTCCCTTGCCTACATGGATAAGACAAACAACTACTAATAGTACTGCCTATGGAGAACTTTCATTTGATAGATATACTAGGTTTTATTTATGTTGCAAATGTAAATGGAATTTTTTGAAACTAATCCAAACCTCAATACATTTTTCTTCATCATGTAGTGTCTAATTGTATATCTTACTATTCAAGGACTCACATCTAAAACTTATACTATGTTTTAATTTTGTTACCAAATAATGACATCATTTTGCAATTATATTGTTCTAAATTTGACAATAAAAGCAACTATTTTTCATATTTTTTAATTTTAGTTTCGTCAATAAATACTTGCTTTGGTGGATATTTGCATCATGTCTCTAAACTCCTATTGTGGCACAACTAGGTGCACACTTTCAAAGGTAAACTAATCTACTAGTTATATTTGGTTAAATAATGCTCATTATATAGGACAAAATATGTTCTCTTGAATGTATGATTCGTTGTGACTTATACAACATCTTCAAAACCAATAACCAATGCTACCATCACTTGCATATTTTATTTAGATATACATTAAAATTATATTTTAATATTCTATATTGGTTAATTATCATGTTTTATTTATCATTTATATCTATGTTTAGCTTTATTTTCAACCCATAAAATTATTTGAAAGTTAGTATTTAAATTTAACAACACAAAAACTAGATACAATATACTATTTAACATAAAAGAAAAGATTAATTATTATGCAACCCTTATTTATTTTTTTATTTGATAGGGTAAAGGACTAGGTTTTACAGGGATCTTAGAACTTCAAGAATGAAATACAAAAAATACCAACATGCCAAAAAAAGGCCACCCAATAAAAACATCAAAAACTAACTATACTAAACTTAAAGTATAGACAGTAGAAAACAAAAATAGAAATTAGGAGAAGGGTCCCTCTAGCAAGTCTTCAACTTCCTCAAGGTTTTTCACTAGGATGTCCAGCTTAAACTTTGAAATCTTAACATGTGTGTGGTTTTTAGAATCTTTAGTTGCTTCTATTGGAAATATCATACAATGTCTCTTCTGATATTGGTCTTGTGGAGGAGTCTTATTTATGGGTGCCACATTTGGGGAACCAAGAAGGGGGGTTTCTAAGATTTGTTTAAAAAGGGTCAAAGTAGGTTTAGAAGATTGAATAAAAGATTACACCATGGTCTTGGCCTATCTATGGATAACATTCCATTCTTTTATAAGATTGGAAAAAATTAGCCTTGCCTCTTGCACCTTAGAGTCAAACTTTTCCAACTGTGCTTTATTACTTTTAATTTCCTCTAACATAATAGATTTACCATTTTAGTCATTCTCATTAGAGGTTCCCACATAAAGGTTGATCAGTTTGGGTTTGGGTATGAATAGCATGAGGGGAAGTTTGTCGATAGGAGATTTGGAAAGGATGGCCTAGGAGGTGCTCTCAGAGGGTCAGTAGGATCTCGAGGTGGGATCCTCCACTGCAGATTCTTCCTTGATGGAGGTCCCCCCCTGAGGTACCTCTCGACCATGTAGGGTTTAGTTGTGTTTGACAAAGAGGAGGATTAACCCTTGGTGGAGAATAGGGTTTACCTCATTTACTTGATGATCCAATGTGGTGGATTGAAGAGACTTGAGTATAAAAAATTATACTTATCTTATAGCTGATAAGGTTATTCAAAAACAATAAATGGTGAAAAAATATCAATGTGTATCTACCTTCAAGAGTCAAATAATGTATGACCTAGAGATAGATTTTGGGCTACTGATGAGGAAGGTCCACTTGAGGGAATCCTTTCTTGTCTGTCTTCACAAACTCATTCATTTGAAAGAATCATTATAGGAGTTCTTATTTCTTTATTTGGTCTTTGAATGTTTTCATCCCCTCATAGGACATAATAGTTGCCTCCCTAATAAATTCCTTTCAAACAATGATTTTTACACCATGAATGGTCACCTTGTATTTATTTTAGGCTATAACAAAATCTTGGGCCACTTCTGCATTATGATTTGTGATTCTCTCCATAAACTTGGTGAGGCCCCTGTATTTGATTTTCTTTTAGACTTTTTTTTGGGCCTTCACTTTTGTGCATAAAATGGGCTCAAGCCTTTCCCTATCACTTCCCATGAAAGCAGTCTCTACAGAGCTGAAATAAGTAGGTTAAATGTTCTATGTGGAGTGACTTTTAACAATTTAAATGATGTTCAAGAAGCCCACCAATATCACTATATAACAATTACTTCTCCTCATATAAACATAATTATGGATCTTCATAATTGAAATCCACCCCATGAATGAAATAATTTGCTCATGTGGTGAAATGATGTACTAATCAAGCAAGGATACTTTCATCCTTTAAGGATTTAAAGACATTATTTGGAACATTACTTGTTATTTGGAATATTTTTTTTAATCCAAAGCTATCTTTGATTCTAATTGGGACGCTTCAACTCCACCTAGAGACTTTTATTAGGGTGAGCAAAGGTGAGACTAATCCTTTATGGGCTACTGGTAAGGCCCATGCATACTGGTCAACCTGAATAACCCAATCCATGAGAATCGACTTTGAAACTTATATGAAAAGAACCCAAAACTCTTAACTAGCTACACCACTCATAATATTTTAATAAAAAAATAAAATTAATAAATTTGACTCATATTTAAAAATGAAAAACTTAAAGTAATAGATTTTATTCACCATTCTCTTTTTACAAATTTTTTTTAATAATTATTTACTAATTAACTATCCCAAACATTAAATCAACATTCTCCGATTAAAGAATGTTTGAGACAATAAAACTAGATGTTTAGATTTACTCTATAATGGTAATGTTTATTTAATAACCCAAATCAAATGAGCACACTTTCACATGGAATAAATTGTTTCATGCTTCCCAATTTCACTTTTTTGAATGAATAATCTTATAAAAATAGTTTTGAATGTAGTGTTCTTGAACAATATATCATTCTTATTCTCAAAGCCTTTTTTTTTTTCTTTGAATGCATAAGGATCATTTTTGAAGTCATGTCATTATTTCTTTCTTACCTCTTTTATTGTAAATAGTTGATATTTTATTTTTTGAATAAATAGATTAGCAATATTATTGAAATTCTAACTCATTATTATTCTTTTCTTACTTTTTTTATTGTAAATAATTTATACTTTATTTTTTTAATAAAAATATTAATAATTGTATTGAAATTTTAACTCGTGCCATTATTTTTTCTTACTTATTTTCTTATATATAATTTATATTTTATTTTTTTAATTAATAAATTAATAATTATATTGAAAATGTATAATAAAAAAATTAAAATGAAATGAAAAATTAAATGGCCTTAATAAATTATGTAAAAAGAAATGAAATGAATGGAAATTTTAGAAAAATAATTATAATAAAGGTGTAGAGTGCCAAGTCCATATAGGAAGTAGAGAGAGAGAAATGAATAGCTATATAAACCAATGTTTGAGCTATTAATAAGTCGGTATCAAGATCAAACTTATGATTTGTGCAAATAAATTTACTCATGTAAACCATAATTATAACAAGGCTATAGCCTTAACAGAGCAACATTGATTATTCAAATAAGAAAATTCTCTTGTGTCTTATCAACTGACCATTATAAAATAGTTTATAAAAACTCATCAATGTAACAGTCACTAATTATTTACTTCAAGCATTAGGTAATGATAATATAAAATATTAATAGATCAAGAGTAGCATTTAGAGTATGGAGAAAACACAAGTGCAATAGAGCAAGACCTCAAAACATCAATAAAAATAACACATGTATTCAAACAAGGGATTTAAACTAGTACATCTATTTTGAGGTGATAGTGAGATAGCTACTTGCATGGTCATCCCATGTCTCATCACCACCATAAATTAGAAACAACTCTAACACTCCTTGTAAGGTTGATCCCAGTTTTAGTGATGGTGATGGTGGCCAAGTGTACCATGAAAAAATAGACCCAATAGATAATGGGGCCAAGACCTACATAACAAAATAAAGTACAGTTATAACTAAAATGACAATTTCAATGGGATTTTTGCTTTCTAAGACATTCCAAAGCTGATCAAATCTCCAACAACAAATCATAAAAAAGTGACTCACTGAATACCCTATTTAAAAATTTACAAATGTAATACAAAAAAATGAAATAAACAATATGATAAAAAGTAGTAAAAAAAACTTTAGGACAATTCCTAATAGCATAAAGCAGTATCTACTATTGTATAATGTATTGAAATATTTGTGTATTTACATGAATAGAAGTGTTTATCTTCTATACCACTCTTACTATTATAACTATAGCACAATTATTGTTCTAATTGTTGTATGTATATTGTTTTTTTTGTTATTACATGAAAGATTAAAAATGAAAGGATATGGAATGGGTACAAATAAAACATCACCTGCAATAGCATATGGAGGTCTAGTTTTAAATCTGTTACCCCTAACTCCACTTCCTCCATTTTTGAGGCATCCTCCTCTTCATCCTAGCAGTAGTACTAACAGACATCACAAATAAAAAAGTTGATATTTCACAATCCAAAATTTAGTGTTACTGATAGGGATCTTGTCATGAAGGCTCTGTTGACATATGATGCTTTGAGATGACATCTTGAATACCAACAAGGTAATTTCTAGAGGCAATCTAATCTCTAGGTAGGGACCATAATGATGAACAAAGGATTATCATTAAATAGAGACAGAAGGATGATAGACTCTATTCAAGTATCTATGTGGGTGACCTTTTTTACTTTAGAATGAAGCTAAGTGTAATTGGCCTGCATGGTCAATGTTAGGATGGTATTGATTTCAGCTCTATTGCACATACTCTTTGTAATGAGACATTGGCTATCAGTATTATCGCTTCTAATTGTTTTGCAGGCAATAAAGACAATGGTGACATATTGAGTTATAGCAGGCATGGAAGAAAAGAAAAATATTCATCTCAATATTACTTTGCCCAACTTGCATTAAAAAAATAGGAAAATATTGAGGTATCTAACCCCGATGTAATGTCTTCCCCAAATTTTGCTTGATACCAAAAAATTGATGGAAGTCATACTAAAATTTTGATGGAAGCTAGAAGACCATTATATAAACATTTTAGTTATAGTATTCACATACATATTAGCATATTAGTAAGCAGAAATAGGTCACAAACCTTTTATTTGTGGATAGAGTATTTAAAATTTTACATTAGAAAGTAGAGGTGTTTTTGCATGTGTCTCGGATCAAATGTTAAATAGGTGTAGTCATTATCAATTTATATCATGTTGGACTAAATTACCAAAAAAAAATGAGACAAACTATAGACAGTTTGTTAGAAGCAATTTTGAGAGCTCACCCTAGAGTTCATGACCTTTTAACTCATAACACACCATGTTATAGTTATGTGTAGAAATAATGTCAGATACTGGTAGTCTTCACATAGAATATTAGATCATTCAAAACTAGAATCATCAACATTGTTCTTTCTAAGAGGGGAAACCCATCCATTTTGTTAATTCACAAGTTCACTGTGCCCATGATCATGAGATTCAGATGCAGGGCCAAAATGAGGGGGGATTTTAATGTGCATCTAGAAATGCAATATCATGAAGTATACTACAGGCATTTGCACATGCATTGCATGCATAGTTATGAGCAACTGGTATAAATCGAGCAACTTGATGTCTATCTAGCATCACTACCAATAAAAAGCAATTGGTCGGCCATATGGTGTTTATGATCCATATGATAGTGGCATTATGAATTAATCATGACTATGTCTTAATTAATGCAAAGCTAAAAATAACATGAATTTTTTTCATTCAATCGAAGTATAACAAATATATCATTAGTCAAAGACCTTGCAATTAATCTAGGCAAAAGGTTCACATAATTCCTAGCACATAAAATAATACACAGTGATTGGGTGATATAGAAGGGAGTAATCATTGGTTAATGCAAAATGATAGCTAATAGATCCCGTTCGGAACTAATAAAAAGAGAAGTAGATAGATGAAAAACAATTATAACATGTAATATAGTTTTTTACTATTTTTTTAAAAATGGTTTGAACATATATTTTATTTTTAATTTTTTTATAATTATGAATAGAGAAAGGAGGAAATATGTAAAAGTATTGTGATGATCATAAAAATTATTTCGCATTTAATAATAAAAAATATTATTTCATACTAAATTGAGTTTAATTATGAATAACTTAAAAACATTACTTTTATTTTAAGATTATATATATTTTTTTAAAGTAAACAATTTTTTAAATAAGTAACTAATGAAATTCATTCCTTGTATATCCAAATTAAAGTTAATATACATTTATTCTTAAATGACAATTACTTATTAATACATTAGGTTATTTCTTTTAAAAACAATAAATTTTCTAATTCATATATTATGATTTAAGAAATGCACTATATAATCCTAAGTAATGTACAAAATATAATAGTAAAGTGGAAGCTCAAAAATTCTTAAATATTTCATGATTTAAATTTAAAATGTAAATAAATATTTTTATTTTATTACAATACATTTTATCTTATAAAAATTATATAAATTAAAAATTAATATATTAATGGGTTTCTTGCAATATGTATTTGGAATTCTTAAATATTTTATACTAAAGATAAAACTTATAGCTTGACAAACAAACTCAAAATTATCCCATCTTAATAATCTCCACAAATATAAAAATATATAATTAAATATTAATTTTTTTATAAAATTGATATTTTAATCTCAATAACAAAATATATATATTAATTGGGTAACATAATATTCCTACTAATTTAAAATCTATTTATTTTGTATTATAAATGTAATGTAATAATTTTGTTTAGTTATTATAGTCTGTAATCATTCACATTTTCAAAGGGTCAAATATTAGATTTAAATTTGATTATTTGTAGGTAAGATGTAAAGTTGCAAGCAGTTCGTTTGTCGTGTATTGTTGGTTGCTCCTTTATTGTTGGCATATCTTTCCTTTTTCCCTTATAAAAGATTTTTGAGATCTTTCAAATCCCAATTTTAATAAAAACAAAACTTACACTGATGTGATGGCTTTGTTTAGCTGCTCCTGTCCGTAAACGTTTACATTCTGAAGAATAAAATATTAGATTTCAAATTTGACTAATTTGATTATTTGTAAACAAAATTTAAACTTGCGAGTTGTCAAAGAATAATATTTTAATAAATTTGATTATATACACCTGCTTTCAATACGGAGATTGAAACATCTAAAAGTCACAATGACTTTGATTATGAAATTTAATATTTTCATATCAAACAAAAGACTTCTGTTCGTTAACATTCAAATTATAGAATCAAATATTATATTTGAAAATGACCATAACATTATATCTATAATTAAAAACAACTGTAATGGACATATCTCCACATTGTCATATCAAACAAAATATTAAATTTAAATTTGACCATAACAAAATATAAATTTGTTTTCCTTGGAATCTATGTGAAGAATATATATAATTAAAAACAATTGTAATGTAATGGGAAAGTAGGAGTGGTAAGGCTATCAGCTTCCATGTTGTTAGTACATATGAAGTGGAGATATCTCCCATTTTTCTTTTTTCTTGTTTTGGGTGGAAATTTATGTTTATATTGAAAAAGTGTAGCGATTGTGATCATGTTATTGTATTTAAATATAAAATATTTATTAATATTGATATTTTAAATATATTTGTTTGAAATATATTGATGAATATTAAATTTTTAGGTATATATCAAAGTTTTGTCATATGTTATATTGATTAATAATTTTATTATTTTTTAATAAATATTTTGTTCATTAATAATAGATAGTCTCAATTTAAATGTATTAATATATTAAGTTTGAAAATTTATTTTTAGAAAATAAATAATGAGTTCCAAAATTTATCGTACGTTAAAATATCATAAATAAAAAGAAAAAATTTTGTATTGATGGTTAAATGGATACCAAATGTAAAGTTGGCTATTTTTAATGATCCTTAAGCATTTTATTAGATTTCAATTCTACAATATTTGGTTGTCGTTATAGATTACACCTATTAGTGTAATTACAATATATATTATGGATAACTTATTAAAAAAATTGAATTTTGAAATGTATAGTTGGAGTTATGACAATATCAACATAAAAATTTAAAATTTAATTGAAGACAATTATTAGGATTGTATCCTTTTATTCAATAATGGTTGCAACAATATTTATAAATTGAATAAAAGATTTAGTACTACACTCTGACTTTTGAGTTTTATTCTCCTAATTCTACCCATTTCTTTTCTATCCTTATATCTTGCATTACAATCTTTGTATACCTACAATAACTCAATCTTTTCTACCTTAGAAATATACATTATACAATAATTCATGTTGTTAATTATACAATAATTCATGTTGTTAATTTATTTTTCAAAATATAATATATTAAAGATGGGCCCTAAAGGAATAATAATAATTCACAATTCCTCCACAATTTAAAATTTTTGGTAAGTTTCTAATTTTTAATGTCATAATCATTCCTAAACTATGAAAAAAATTATGGAAATAAATTCCATTATTACATTAACAATTATGTTATAATGGTACATAAAATTATGTAAATAAATATATATAAATTTTTGAATAAGTTATTACATTGTTACTTTATTAATATTTAAATTAATGCTATGTTATAAGTGTTATAAGGTAAAGAAGAAGTTTACACCTTGCAATTATTTATTTTTTTAATTCTTGCTTTGAATAATAATATACAAGAAATAACTTGTTTTAGAAATTAAAATTACAACAAACTTGTACATGATTTATTAGAGGGAAGGTTGGTCCTTCCATTATTAAAGACTAAAAATCATTAATTCTATTTATGTCAAAAATTTAATATAATATAGGCATTTTGAGAATGATATTTCTCAATGTCTTTTACATAGATTTATCTAAGATAGGTATGTTAGTAGCATCTGTGTGTTTTATGTATTTATTTAACATAAAATATGAAGTTTTTCATAAACTTTTACATATATAATATATATCACATTAAATCATCCAAAATTGCAATATGCATTACATAAATCACCCAAAACTTTAATATATATAAAAAAAAATGATTAAACAAAAAAATTAATTAATAGTCATCAAAATGTGCCATACACATCACACAAAATGTCGAATAATGAATAAGTACATGAAATTTTTGATAAGTACATGCAATTATTTATCTTCTAAGAGTTTCAATCTTTCTTCCTCAGCTTTCCATTTGGAAAGTTGTTTTCCATTTTTCAGCGTTTCATAGCGGTCATATGTAAATGGTGGTAATATTCTTAGTCCTTCCAAGGACTTTACATGAGATATAGCCACAAATGTTAATCCTATTTTTTATTTTTTACCTATATCAATTGTGGATTTTGAAAGAGTCAAACCTTATGATTTGTGTATTGTCAATGCCTAAGCCAACCGTAAGGGTAGCTAGTTTATGTGTCCCTTTTGTATTGGTACAATTGAAATTTTATATGGAGTTTCATCTTTAAAAAGTATTCCTGAGTAACTTTCAAACTCAACCATAACATATGTTGGTGGTTCTGGTGGGGCAGTCCTAGGTTTGTATATTATACTTCTAATATATCCTAGAGATCTATTTACAAGACATGTTTCTATCCAAAAAGTGGAAGTTAACATGACCCTTGCATCTATAGAAATTAATAACTCCACATCAATTTCATCATTTGGACTTACTACTGGTGCATTGGCACTTCCTAATTTGGTTGCAATGCTATGCACAATAGGTCTTCTCAATGTATAAATTTTCTTCTATTTTGGTTATGTATATTATCATTTGTGGAAAATAAATGAATAAAATTATCAAACTCTTCAATGGTGGCTTTATCTATTCCAACATTGGTTCTCATCATTAATAACTTCCAATCATCAATTGTTGGATTTTCATCTCTTAGATTTGTGAGAAGTTGACAAAACCTTTGCTGGTTATCACTTTCTCCTTCTTGTCTAAATATCTTATCCAAAGTAACAACTATTTTGAACTCTTCTCACAATAGGTTTACATGTATATTACTATAATATAGTAGTCTATCACTAACAGGAGGAAGCTGACCTAAATCTCCAACTAAAATCATAGATATACCACCAAAACTCATGTTTGCATTTTCAAGAAATGCTTGTTAGAGTCTAGAATTTATGTTTTGTAGCAAATTTTGCCCAATGAAGCTCATTTCATCAATTAATATGTATTTTATGTAGTGTACATCCTCTTGGAATGTTGTAAGTCTTGTTCCTTCTAATTCAATAAAATCCTTGATTGGGATTCAAAGTTGTGAATGGATAGTTGAGGCACCAATATTGAACGTTACAACTCTAGTTGGTGCAAGTAATAAAAGTGGAAAACACTCTGTGAATGCTACATCTTTAAGAGCTTGACGACTGGAACCAATCAGATATGATTTTCTTGTTCCTATTATTCCTTAGACTATCATGTATAATGGCAAAGTATTTTGACCTGCATGATAATGTGTCATAGTTATATCAGGTGCTTTTTTTTTTTAGCACCCAAGGTTTCATAATTCATATTTGGTGCTATATCAACATCTATAACAAACCCATTATCTTTCATGGTGCTTATGAAATTTACCGCTTTATTTGTGTATTCTTCACCTCAATGTTCATTATTCCATAATTTTTGTCTATCAATATATCTTCTTCCCAACATATCTATCTCACTAACCTCCATAACTGGTCCATGTTTTAACCTAGATATGATTTACCACTCATATTCCATTATGTTTTGTTGAATATTTTGATTATCCATGAATTCAAAATTAGCATGACTTTCAACATCTTATGTAATTTTTTTCTCTCAACATGCCAATAATTATAATTGAATGAATCCCAATTTGATTTTATTGCTTCATCATCAATTTTGATATCTCTTTGTATATCATGAAATGGTTTGTAAAGTAATAACTCTAACAAAAAAAATCAATCCATTTATTTTATTCATGTGAAGGGATGAAGGGAAACCTAGGGAATACTCTCATAATTACTACAATACTCCTTGTGTCCCATTTGATATCTTGTTTTCACCTTGGATTAGATGTCCAAGATCTAGCTACCTTAATAAGTGAAGTGCTTTCCATTGAAAAAGGCATGTTCTTGTATCCATCAATGAAAGACTTTGTATGTTCATCATTATAATTATCATCTTCATCTTTTTATTTTACTGATTTGAACACCTAACATGAAACATTCAAGTTGATAAATACTCTATTGTTCTCTACTAATAAAAGCTCCAATAACATGTGACAAGTTTCTTGGGCCCCAATGTCTCTTTCGACAATTTTCTTAGTTAGAAGTCTCCTATATTCTCTTCCTACTGATTCGTCAGGGTTTTCAATGTTTGCATGTTGCATTAACATTTGATGATATGTTTCATAACTCTTATCTACCTTTTCTACATACTTGGCAATGTATTTGACCATAGAATGTTTGGAAAGAATAGATTGCCAATCCATGTTTGCTCTCCACAACTGTAATATGCAGTGATTATGTGTATTTAATCTATCATCATTTCTTGTAGGCTCAAACTTCTTACCTCCTATCTCTAAGTCTTGATATAATTTTGATCCATCAAGATTCAATAGCCATAGTGCACCATACCTATATGAAATAATAACTCTATTGTTAGTTCTTACAGAAATATTATGTATAATTTGTATACAACTATTTAAATGATTGAAGATCTTACCTAAAATCCATTTTCCCTCTTTTCTTACTTAGGTAGGTGCCCTATCTACACATTGTATGTTGTTATACAAAATTGAGTAACTCTTCATAGTCATACTCCATATCCACCTGTGCTAGCTGTCTTGTATTTTGAAGACATGGATGTTGCATAAAATTTTGTAATGCCTAAAATTCATGATGTATAATAATTTTTCAGTTACATTGAGAAAATTAAAATATTTTATAAAGCATAGATTAGGTGAGGATTAATAACATACCTATATATTTCCTTAGTGTGGATCTTCTTAATGATTCCATGCATGAACAATAGAATGGAAGTATTTCTTATCAGTTTTTCATTCATGATCATTTGTCCAATCAAGTTTATCCATATTTGGTGTTCCATCCAACCATATGAATCCATGCACATGTGGTGAACCTCTATGTTACCATTCATATCTAGACCAATAATATTTTACTTTCATTCCTTTTTTGCAATATTTCCTTACGAAAAATTTAATGTTGAAAGTTTATATAGTGTGCCACTAGATGAGGATAATCAATAATATTAGATCTTCTCTAATTTTGTGCTACTCAATGATCTGTTGGTTAGATTCCTAATATAGTGCATAAAGAACAAGCTAATACATGTTAGTTGCACTCAATGTGAAGAAAATGGTAGCTGATCTAATTTGATTCAACATGCCCATTAATTCACCATGAAATTTTACCCAATAAGACCTTGTACCCCTCCATAAGGTTCCAAACTACATCAAATGATCAGCTAGATGGGAGTGGGGTGCATTAATCATATGCTCACATAACTCAATAATGGTGATTGGCATATCTTGAAGACTTTTTTTCACAAACACTGTAGAAGAATTTTGTGCATGATGTCTCATGATCATGTTCATAATGTAATATATAAATCATGGATTCTGACCAAAATGGTGATCCCTCTATCAAAATAGATGTTTAAAAATTTTATTTAGATGTACTCATTTCAACCATGGTTCTATCCAATCACATCTTCCATCTGGAAATAATGTTTTAAATGCCATATAAAGTAACCCTAATGTGACATACTCATTTATAGGAGATGTTCCAATCCCTATCCAATAAATCAATGATCTAGGAACCGTGTTAGGTTTATTTATTCATGCATGGAATAATTCCATCTCCCTTGGGGTATTAGGGGGTTTAAATGCCATTGATGTTATGCGATCAATGATATTTATTTGATTCATATCCATATGAGGGCCCATAAATATAAATTCATTTGCATCAGAATCAAATTGCATATGGACAGAGTTCAACTAGTTAAATATATTTTCATCAGAGTTGGGTGGAAGATCACTGAGAGCATTTTCATCAATCTGAACATCTGAATAAATCTTGTCATGTTGTATTCTATATTTAAGTGCCTTATACTTTCTCTTTAATGATAGTAAAGTTATAATTTATTCCACATTGATCCCTCCAATGAACTATAATCATTGACAAATCTTTTATTTGATGTGGCAAAACCTTAGCAATTTTTTTTACTTCTTGTGGAAAACTTATTGTGTGCTCTTTATACTTATATTGACCTCTAGTCACATGTGTGACTTGTAGGATTGGGTTTACATGTTTTATTAACATTTCCTCAACTTGTGTTAAGTTTTCATGTTTTAGTGATTGTGGTCTAGGATCCATATTATTTGATGCTGAAAATCTATGATGACCTTTCTCTTATTGACATTTATTGAATGTAGGGCCTTCAGGTGTTTGAGAAAAATTTATTCCAATATAAATTTCTTGATAAATATAACACATGATTTGTTAAACAATATTATCTAAACCGTGTCAAAAAATTATTTGAAATGTATTCAAATCTCTACAAAGAATTTAATTAGGATTAGTTATATTTTGTTCTCTTTCAATTTTAGAATCTTGAATTTGCATTCTTCATTTAGGTCACAATTTTGACTCTTCTTCTAAATCATTATTTTGCATTCATCTTATTCTTCTATTTTGTGATCTTACCTCCTCTTGTACATCATAATTTATTACATCAATATCTAATTTATCTTAAGGTGCATTATATGGTGTTTCAAGGACATGATAAATCTATATTGAGTTTGCTTCTTCAACATTAATGTCAATCTAAGTGCTCATTCGATGCCTTTGAGATACTTCACGATGAAGTTCATGTCTATGTTTTCTTTCTACCATAGTCAATTGATCTGAATGCACCTAACTTTGTAATCTTGTTCTCAACACATATTGTTAATCTTGAGATATTTGGTCATCAATAATTTTCATCTTATAGGCATGTTTTCTCTTTTCAGCTTCCAATTCTTTAACTGTCAATTCAGCCCTATGTTCTATAAATCTTTGTCTATCAATCTCATTTTGATGTTTTCGATGTTCCTCTATTTTTACATCTATCATTTTTTCTTTTATTCATCTATGATATTTTCTTTGGTATTCTCTTCGTTGCTCTTCATTTTCAAATTTTAATCTTAGTCAAGCCATCTCTACAATATATTTTGAATATAATATTTAAATAATTTAGTGACATTTATAATAAAAATCAATATATATTTTAATATTTTAACTCTTTAAAAAATAAAGAATACTTAATATCTTAACTTAATATAAATCAAAATAATTATCTCCTTAAAAAACTAAAGAATACTTAATATTTTTTTCTAAAACATCATGTTATAATAAAATTATGTTTATAACTGTTAAAATATTTTACTTTATTGTGAATACCTAAAACAAATTAATTTTAAAACCTTCTAATGTTTCAATAATATTTGAAAACATTTAATATCTTTTTCTAAAATTTGATTTACCGTGTTATGTTAATTAAGAATATTTCTAACTTTCTATGGACTTTATTGGATTCAAATATTTAACTAGATATAATCTATAGTAAATAATGGATTAAATTATACTGGTACATATAATGGTATACTTGTAAATATTGAACCTTAGTAATTTCATTTTTCCAAAAAGGATAATTTTAAAATAATTTATTGGAAATATCTAACCATTATTTATTCTTGACATTGATAGGAATATTTAATTAGATCGAGTCTAATTTAAAAAATAATTTACCAAGAATACTTAACCATAATTTAAAATTTTATTTTTACTTAGAATACTTAATTACCAAAAATACTTAAATATAATTTATAATTAATTTAGAAGGAATACCTATTAAAAAAATAATTTATAGTGAATCACAAAACATACTTTTACAATTTATTGATTTTATGTTTTGTTTGTTCCATTTATTATTTATATATAAGTGTCCTTAATAACGTATCGGTTATTTTGTTAGTCCTTATTATTTTATTGATATTATTTTTTAATTAATCATGTCGACTATTATTTTTATTTCTCGAGACATCACCTCTTTTATAATTATCATAAAATATTCTACATATATGAAAGAAATAAAAGCGACATTTTAAGTTAAGTACAAACTATTACATATTAATAAACCATTTTATATATTTATGAAACAAATAAAAATGACTTTTTAAATTAAGTAAACAATATTACATATAATTTATCATGAATACTTAAATAATTTACACAAATTACTTTGTGAATTAACTAAACATAAAAAAATTTAAAGTTATGTAAAAAAAATATTACATATAATTTACTATGAATACCTCAATAATTTATCATAATTATTTTTTGAATTAACTTCATAAAATATAATAAATCATTTTTTTTTTTTTAAATGAATTTTTAAATTAAGTTAAAAATATTGCGTATAATTTATCATGAATACTTAAATAATTTAGCACAAATACTTTTTAAATTACCTAAAAAGAATTACTTAATAATTAATTCCTATTATTTTATTATTTTGATAAATTATATTATATTTTGACATCACCTTATTCTCCTCCCTGTGCTGCCATTGTAGAACACCTCTCTACTTAAAAAACGTTGATTTTGGATTTTAAAGATTTTATGTTTTCATTATTCATAACATGTATAAATATGGTTTTAGAAAAAATATGTGAGAGAATTTTCAATCAATATTTGGCTAACATTCCATTTCCTATTATTAAAAATAAAATATATAATTAATTATAAGAAGTGGTCTAAAATATTGATTGAAAATTATATTACACTTTTTTTTTAAATTATATATGCACATTTTAAATTTTGTTTTTATATACTTTTTCTCCAATAAATCTAACATGAATACAATAGATGTAGATAAAATAATGTGTTTTCTCCTTTGGATCACCAAGTGTAATCTAAAAAATCGCTCTAAAAAAATATTTCACAATTTTTCCAATTTTCTATTTATATATTTTAGATCTAATTTTTATATTTCTTTCCAATAAATCTAATGTGATTACATTGGATGTGAAATCACTAATAATATTTTTTTCTTTCATAATGGATTATATAATGTGATGTAAAAGATTGGTTAAAAGTTTTATTAAATAGTTTTTTTTTTAAACACAATTACACTTTTTGGATTTTATTTTTGCATAATTTTTTTTCCAATAAATTGTGTGACTACAGCAGATACAAAAAATAATAATATGTATTCTTTGTGATGATAAATAAAAAATGTGAGTATGGATCATGAGATATGATCCAAAACATCAATCAAAATTTATATGACATAGATTTTCCAAATATCTATTTGGACATTTTACATTTTATATTTTATATTTACATAATATTTTGTTTAATAAATTTAATGTGATTACAATAAATATATAATAATAATAATATGTTCTCTTCCCAATGATGGATTACTGAATGTAATTTAGAATATCAAAAAAAAAAAATCTATCTTAAACATTTTTTATTTTGTTTTTACATGCTTTACAATGAATGCAGGAGAAATAAAAAAATGCACTTTTTTGTGTAGTAGATGAGACCTTAGTCCCATTGCATATAATATGGTTCATATTTGGAAATGAATTAATAGAGAATCTATGTTATAAGTCATAATTGGTTTATAAATGAAAAATGATTTTTTATCAGGTTTTATATATATTAAATTATTGTCTTTAGTGTGAAATACTTGAAAATAATGGAAATGATTTGAATGTGATCTGTTAGAGTTTTATGCTAGTCTTGATTTATATTGATTTTTTGACTTCTTTATTTCTCACATCACATTTGTGGGAGTTTTAGAATTAATCATGTATTTATTGTGTTTGGTGCACCACACTTTGGGTGGGCTTTTAACATAATTTTATCTTACATCTCTATTACGAGTATTATTGTAGGAAAAAAGAAGAATGACACTAATGTGAGTTAGGAAATTAGTGTTGAAATTTAACTATTAGCTATAGCTTTCAATTCTCCCTCTAAACCTGATGTTTGTTTACACCATGATGTTGTATATAATATATGTAAGGGGTATGTAAACTATTCTCTTATAGCTTAATTTCTTTTGTATCCCCTTTGAAGATTCTTTCAATGTTTGATTTAAACACCAGTGGAAACCTTTGATTATCCATGTCACTGGCATTTCAAACATTAAAAAGTTATTTTTTTATCTCCTTGAAGGAATCATCCCATGTCTAAGCTCTATTGGCTAAATTGACCTATTGGTTATTGAGTAACACTCTCTTGATTTTTTTCCCATGGACCTATAACTTTAAGGTCATTGATTAGGCTTCCCTTCAAGTGTCACTCTAGATTGAGTTCCCTAACCTCCCACTTCCTTTATTTTACTTTCTTGAGGTTATTGTCAAACCCAGAGGGCATGTTTTGTTTTACAAGAGAAATAAGTAATATTCAACATGACCCAACAAGTGTGTCTACCTAAAAGCAATGAAACCAAAAACTATCAAGACAATAAAATTACCAATAGGCCAAGATCTAAAATAATATCTCTGAATTGATTTGCATTGAATGAATTAAATTAATTACAAACCCAAACAATGATTAAATAATCCTCAACTCAAAATTAGAGTTCACATTCAAAAGTTTGAAAAAAAACTAAAATCCTCAAAAACCTATTTTTAGCAGCTGATATTTATAGTAAGTTTCTCATGCAAGTGTGTGTAGTTCTAAAATTTCCCTAAATACTCTAAACACTATGATTATATTATTGGATGAATTTAAATAGAAGTTCACATCTGATCATAAAAATATATAATTTTTAAAAATAGAAAAAATCTGAAAAAATCAATAAACTATAATTTTAGACCCTCAGATGGTCACGTTTAGCCTCTAAAAAATATCAAAAACACCTCTAAGTAGACATCATGGCTCAAAAGTTATGGCCTCTGGAAGTTTGGCCTTTTTTTTTGCATCAAAAAATCAACCTAACTAAGTATTTGAAATAATCCATTGATATTCAAGTCAATATTAAGTGTTAGACACACAAAAAAATGATTCATCTTCCTAACACTAGTTTTTATTGTCAATTTCCTAATGACTAGACAAAAGACTTCCACCTCATGGGATGGTAGAAACCTTCAACTGGAAAATGACACTTTGAAAATCCTAAGGTATTTGAAAAAATAATAAATATATGATAGTTACCAACAAAAATTCATCAATTGATAACAAATTAGCTAATCGGTTGATATTACCCTATATAAAAACCCTCTCTTAAGGTACGCAAAGTCAATCCCATGTATGAGCCTCTTAGTATCTCTATGGCCTTGTAGAGCCATGTTTCACATGTTATTCAACCTAAAGTGAGTTAATCTCCTACTAGGAAATCTTTTGTAAATAATTTTACCTTTAGGAAGTCACATATCTCACCTTATGGTAGTGGCAACTCTCCCTAATAAGACAATTAAGAAAAATATCACTCCATTCCACTTGGGTATTTTTTTTTACCATACTAACATACTCTTTTGGTTAATATTTTTATCTCTTTTGAATATATCAAAGATATATGGAGGGAGATACTTATGGATGATACTTCCCAATAAATGTCTTGTCTTAGAATGTTTGAGGTTTCACATAGTTCTCTCATAAAGTCTTGATGTAAATTGTCCATAAATAATTAAGGACTTTGAAATTTTTTTTCTAGTAAGAAGTTAAATTTTAGGGTTTCTTTTACAAATTTTTTTTAAATACATTTTATCTCATGCTACTCAATTTTACACCCCTTATAATGGTGATCATGTCGGTGCTAATATTTTGGTTTCCATACAAAAATCTTCCTTGATGATCCCTCAAACTAGGAAAATTGGTTTTATCTTGATATTGATGGATATTCATTAGGTATTTTAAATATTTATGCCCCCAATTATGGTTTTCATAGATTGAATTTATGG